>JAMPIV010008268.1:0-46779 GCA_024509875.1 Oreohelix idahoensis | reverse complement strand
GTTGTATTTTTGTTAGTGATGTTTTTTTGTTTGAATAAGTAATGAATGTTTATGGTATTTTAATGGATGTAATGTAGTATAGTTTTATGGGGATGATATGTATGTAGATATGGTGTATGGGTGGGTAAATAATTTTGTATGTATGTATGGTATGAATTGTAGGTGGTATGTAGTTTGTATGTAGTATGTTAAGGGTATGTATGATATGTAAGTATGTAGTTAATGTATGTTTTATGGGAATGTATATTGTATTAAATTGTATGTATACTATGTGGATGTATCTCTATGAGTATGTATGTACCGATGATGTATGTATGTATGTATGCCTATGTAATGTATCATAAAGTCCCTACTGTAATGTATTATCCTGGTTTGTTGTCCATGTATTCCCAGTAGTACTGTCATTAGTATGTCATCTATGTATGTATGTTGATGTACAATGTATGTATGTATGTATTGAGGTCTCTGCATAAAATATTTCCCTCTATACCGATTACCTTTGTGAAAATTTCTAAAGTTAACCGGAGTAGAATAACGTGTAGTATTCGGTTGTCTCCAGTTCTGGGAAGAAGAATCACCCTGGAATTGATCACTATGGTTCTGGGCATAATTACGATTACTCTTTTTATTGAAATTTTTCTGGCTACCCTGAAATTTACGCATAAAATTTTGGCCATAAGGTGCTGCCGAAGCAACTGGCAGACCTTCTTTCACCTTAGAGTTACTAATGGTTATGTGTGGATGCGCAGTAACATACTGGCTACAGTATTCTTCCATTTCTTTTATGTTTTTAGGCTTACGCTCATGAAGAAAAGATAGAAAAGCTTCATTAACAGAAGACATAACCTTATCTCTAAGTAGTAAATCCATAAGAGCTTCAAATGTATTTTCTGTCTTAGACAACTCAACCCATCGTAAAAAAGTAAGACGGATGCCTGAGATGAATTCAGAGAATTCAACTCCAGTTTCTGTAACATGGTTTTAAATTTAAGACGATATCCGTCCTCGTTAAGTTGGTACTTCTTTAACAATGCCGCCCTGACAACCTCATAGTTGTTTTTGTCAGGCACATCTACCATACTCAACAAAGTCAAAGCATCACCTCTAAGTATCTTGGACAGATGATACACATATAATGTTTTATCTATATTATGCACATTACATGCACTTTCAAATCTATCTAGATAAAATGTTATATCATCGATTGAGGGATTAAATGCTGGTAGATTAAGCTTGAAATCCTTAGCATTAGTCTTATTTGACACCTTATTTGCATCATTAGCATTACCAGTGTTCAATAACTTTAACTTCTCTAACTCTAAAGCTAAGATTTTTTCATCATGTTCCATTTTTGCTTTTCTCTCATCAGCCTCTCTTTGTAACCTTCTTTCTTCAGCCTCAGCCTGTAACTTTCTTTCTTCAGCCTGGGCCTGTAACTTTTTTCCTTCAGCCTCTATTTCAAGTCTCTTATTTTCAGCTTCTTTTTCAAGTCTCTTATTTTCAGCTTCTTTTTCAAGTCTCTTATTTTCAGCTTCAGCCTGAAGCCTCTTCTCCTGAGATTCTGCTTCTCTTTTTTGTTTTTCCATTTGAAATCTTTTTCCTCCACCTGCATCTGCAGTTTCTTTTGTTCTATTTCAGCCTCTATTCTCTTTTGTTCAGTTTGTTCTTTCATTTTCTTTTCTTCCGACTTCAATGCCTTGGCATATTGAACAGTCGCAAATTCTTCTAATTTATCACCTGTCTTCCCAAGGGCTTTACCCTGCTCAATAAAGTACTCAAATGTAGACATGATGTCCAAAATGTGAGTACAGAACCTGAAATAATTAATTATCTTATTTCAATGTTAAATAGCAACAAGACTTAATAAAGTGCTTGTATAATCTCTATGTTGAACCCAATCTCTGTGGGAAACAGGAGTTGACACCAACTTGTATTATCAAATGTATAATAATATCACAAGTCACCTCTTAATTAACAGTGCACTACCCAAATCAGTGCATAATCATCATAACTGCACTACAATAGTGCATAAGCAAAAAACACCAGTTTGTTATGATAAGTGCACTATAGACCAATAGTGCATGAGCATATATCAACAATAGTGAAAGCTAACTATGCAAGAACTATGTAAACAATAACAAGACAATGTAAACAATAACAAAGGTCATCAACAATGTAAACAATAACAAAGATCAAAGTCAATGTAAACAACAACAAAGATCAGAGTCAATGTAAACAATAACAAAGATCAGAGTCAATGTAAACAATAACAAAGATCAGAGTCAATGTAAACAATCAACAAAGATCAAACAATACGAAAACATTCGCATAAGTCAAATACACAAACAGCAAAACTAAAAAGAAATATGCGAAGATATGACTAACAAATGACGCTACAGTGTATACACAAAAATAAACGTAAAGAACTGAATAATAGCAAAGGGGAGACCTACAAATACAAACAATCGAAATCGAAACTAAAAACACAAAGAAAGAGAGAAAAGAAAAAAGAAAAAAAAATATATATATACAAGAAACAAAAATAAAGCACAACTCGTCACAACTAAACAGATATAGCAACGATTGTCGCTAGCAAATTTCACTGTAGGAAATTCGCACAGTCCCCACATTGGCCACCAAAAATGATAAGGGTGGATTTGTGCTGAAGTGGTAACTTGCCACCCTTATCGACACCTGGTGTTAAAGTGTAAGATGTAGGTGTCTTCTCTGATTTAGGATGTTGCTGTGTATGTGGTAGTGGAACAGTTCAATGGGTTATCACACAGGCAACATGACGTGTAGAGTCATAGAAAGGGTAACTTCGTTGTATAAGTTTCTTTCATTTATTGCACGCCACAAAACAGTCATGATACTTATGACATCAACATGGTTAACGAGTTCAGCAAGATGATATGGCACATTGAAAACAATTTTCTGTAGTCAGCAATGATAGCTGTTGTATATATGCGTCATAAGACATCACAGTTCAATAGATTCAGAAATTCATCAATCATCGAGTGCTAGTTCGTGAAGCTGTATAAATAATAATAATTTCTATAACTTCTGCAACAGTGTCAGCTACAGATCTTCAATGTTCATAAACAATAATAAATGCTCCCATTCTGATGCTAGCAGATCAGTTGTATACAATAAGTCCGTTCACTGTCTGCACGTGAATAGCATACATGGGCTACAGGTCAGCTCGACCTTTATAATGTTCCTAAGTCTAACCATCTGACTTGGACGTGATCTCTGATATAACGAATCCTGGAACACAGACAACAGTCTTGTTGGTCTAGAGCGACCCATATATATTTAACTAGTTCAGGTATACAGATACCGGTGACTTAATCCTAGTCAAAGTACCTCTCCATTTTGCATCACACAGGCGAGCAAATAGGCGACAAAATGACGAACCTCTAGACGATAGCATAAAGTTCGATACAAGAGGAATTACCTTATTTCGGAAAATCAACCATGAACATATGCCTCCAGGCAGGCTGCATAATACTGGGAAATAGTCTAGTTAGCTAACTAACTCACTAAGACACTGTATTTCCCTCAGAGAATCACAAGACGCAGTTGCGTCTGCTCGCTTCTTAAACCATTTCTAAACTGCCCAACTGGCGGAACACACAGAACGAACTCCCGGTTTGACATGCGCAGAACGACAATCTCTGAGTTGCCGTTCACAATAAGACGATTCGAAGAACATTCGAGATAAAAGTCTTACACAGTCGCGCCTTTTATGGTCATGAAAAGAAGCGTTAAGAAAGGTTTCAGACATCTACCATAGTTGACTGATACTACCAAATAAGGAGATGTGGTCACGCTTCGTTCAAGAAATTATAGACCGAACGTGTCTCTATACAAGAGAAGGCAACTCCTAACAAATTGTAGTCTCGATAACTCGGATTATGTCCCTTTGACCATAGAAAACATAATACACACTTCAGTCAAAAAAATGATCATACATATGAAAAATGTTTATACAAACGAAAAATAATAATGATCCGTGCGTAACACCGCCGTAAGTACGTTGGTCGGTCACATCATGCACACCGTCATTTGCGCACTTTTCTATTTTCGAGAGAGTACATTAACTTTCAACCACAGCTAAGGGGTGCAACTGTGGTTGAAAATTAGACAATAATTGTATTGTTTCTCTTATATGTACTCTCCCAAAAAAATTGAAAAGTGCACAAATGATGGTGTGCATGAACAGTTTGGTTATGGAAAGAAGCCAACAACACAATTGATAAACAGTATATGAACTGGATACAGGAAGGTGCAGAGATGCAGATTAAATCAACAGACAATCAAGATACTCTTCTGTCCAGTTTCATTCGGGAAATGGATTTAACTCATCATTTTCTTAAAAATAACCTTAAAATGTAAGTTTTTGATTGTTTCTTCACGACAAAATTTTAATTTAAAGTATTGCAGTCTTATTATTGTGGATCAAAATGATAAGATGGCTGCATGTAATTTTCACTACAAATATCTAATGATGGTCGCCTGCAATTAAATGACCATAGTAGTAATAGTAACCAACGGGCTGATCACCCGTTTGCCAGTCACTTCGATTACGGAAACAGCAGCAGATGGATTGATTTGCCGTTGCCCTAAAGACGCCAACAGGCGTGATGGGAAACAATGGCAGAGAAAACCTATCTGCTGTTGCCCTAAGACGCCACTAGGCGTAATGGCCACTGACTGCTTTGACGGTCGGTGGCTAAGGACGGAAGAAGAAAGAAGAAGAAGTAGTAATAGTACCGTCTGTAATACATGTAACAGAAGCAACACACTATAATTAAAAACCTGTCAATTTTAACGGATTATTGCTAGAATAACATAAATCATGCAAAGATATTCAGAGCTCTAATAAATCATTGCAAAACATGGAAGTTCAGATAAGGGGTCAACAACTGCTACCTTATACTCAAACCAGAATAATGAGGATTGATGTTGATAATGAAGATGGTTGTCAAGTAGGACTTACTACATTTTCCATTCCTCATAAAGCCACCCCCCCCACACTTGTTGTTGAACTAGGGCTCCCTGCAGTAAGCTTGCACGAAAGTAGGGATGTGCTCTTGTAGTAGCACTTTCTATACCAATTTGTTATACATGATGGGGTTGCCAACCTCACGCACAAATTTACCTTAGTTGCCTCTTTTAACAAACCTGGTGGGAGCAATGGCCCTATTTTTTCATTTGTCTCCCTAGCAACCCCTGGTAACCACACAGGGCATTCTGTACTTATATATTCAAACTTCCCCGAATAGTTCCTGTGGAGTTGGCAACCTCACTATGTACAAGACAATGCTACTGAAACCACTGCTGCAAGAGCGTATGAGTGCTTGGTGTAGGCTTCCTGCAAGAGCGTATGAGTGCTTGGTGTAGGCTTCCTGCAAGAGCGTATGAGTGCTTGGTGTAGGCTTCCTGCAAGAGGATCAGCTACAGTGGTAGCTTCATGTTCCACATGGAGCACAAAGAAAAATGTTGTTGATGATGGCATTCTAAATGATTATTTATATCTCTGTTACCATGTGAAAGACAATGTAATTGATCACAATAACTAGATTTAAGACTTTAGACTAAGAATGAATATCTCTGTTACCATGTGAAAGGCAATGTAACTGACTACAGTATCTAGATTAAAACTGAAACAAAACTTTAGACTAAGAATGTGATGTGACAATTTACCTGTCTGCGTGTTCATCTTCATTCTCTTTCTTTTTCTTCTTTTTCTTGGGTGGTGGTTCCCGTTCTCCTAATAAGTTCTTTGGACACTTGTAACTAAGATGACCCTCCTCCTGTTGTTTAAAAAAACAATAATCTATGGCGAGAAAATACTTCAATAGTTGCCTATAACAAGAAAAAAATTTTAATGGCCGACTTTGATAAGAAAACAATTTTTGCATTCCCTGCCATCCAAGGGGGGCTTTCCAAACATGCAGAGCTAAAATACTGTGCCCTTTTTCTGGGTTATCCCAAAGAATTGTCATGTCCTACACAGAGCCACTTCTCAGCTTCCCCTGCCTATAACGCGTCCACAGTGAGATCCTCCTACATGCAGCCAATCAGGTAAAAGCCAGAGATGCATCTGGGGGCTCAAGTGACTCCTCCAAGCTTAATGTGCAATGCTGGGTTCTCAACATGTTGTCACCACAATGGGAATGATTGAAAGTGTGTGGATAATTTCAAGAGTCAATGAGGGTGCAATTAGCCTCACAGACAGAGGTTCACATCCAAATCTACATACTACAATATTGTACATAGCTGGTGGTCATATAAGGACTGCTCCAGATTTACCTCTATATCTAAAAAAAAAAAAAAAAAAAGGTAAAGGAACCCGTTACACGCCCATTGAGGCATATTGGGAATATGGTGTTAGGCCCATATTATCTTGACCGTCGGCACACGAGGGGTGATGTGGTCGGCATCACGCCGGCCGCCTTAACCTTCCCAGAGTAGCTCTGGTACCCATTTGGGGCTGGGTCGACCCAGGAGCCGTTTGTGGCCTAAAAATTTTCCGCCTCATCTGGGGATCGAACCATAGACCACTGCGCTAGGAAGCCAGTGCACTAACCACTATGCTACCGCGGCTCCTCTATATATAAAGGTATAGTATAATTAAGCATTGCTGAAGGCGTATCATTCAGAAAAAAAAAGGTATAAAATACTGAAATTTAAATGTGACTTTCTCAAAACTTCACATTCTGGAATTCGTCTTGAGAAAAATTTTTAATAAATTCTAAATAACTAATTTAAATATTTCACCAATGTGAGGATCTTAGAATGACTTTTCTTAGGTGACCAACATCTCACAAAATCACACTACCAATATAATTCTTATTTTGTGAGAATACAAAACATTGTAATGGCTGATTATAAGTGTGTGTCCTCAGAGTAAACTGAACGTAACACCTGTTGCAAGAGGAGCTTTCATTGCATTGGGAAACATATGGAGAACAAGAGAAATCAAGTCCAACACGAAAATAAGAATCTTCAACTCAAATGTGAAGTCAGTCCTATTGTATGGCTCTGAGACATGGAGAGCAACAAAAACAACAACCAAAAAGCTGTAGACTTTTATAAACAGGTGCTTGCGTAGAAATGGACTGAAATGGTATGAAAAAGTCACAAATGTGGAATTGATGACAAGAACCAGACAAGTGCCAGTGGAACAAGAGTTGAGAAGAAGATGCTGGCGATGGATAGGACACACACTGATGAGACCTGTTGATAGCATTACAAGGCAGTCCTTGTTCTGGAATCAACAGGGAAAGAGAGGCAGAGGTAGACCAAAAAATACACGGAGAAGAGAACTGGAAACAGAGGTGAAAATGATGAGGAAAACGTGGAAAGAACTTGAGCAGATTGCACAGGACAGGAAGACTTGGCATGTGTTTGCTGAAGGCCTATGCTCCTTGGGGAGCTAAAGGGTATTGATTGAACACCTATTGTAAATAACAAGTCCAGAATCTACGAATGACATGATAAGAAAGAAACTATTACACTTTTCATCCTTACTGTTCTCGTGCAACTAAAAAAAAATTAATTAAATCAATAACACGGGGGTAGGGAATGGGAAAACAGGTGGTGTATACACATGTATTGCCATCATCATCATTCCCCTTTTCACTCTTTATGAAACATGCAGCCACCACAGCAGCTGGTTCCCTTGTAGGAACTTGCACTAATGCATTCATGTGCCACTGGCAGTGGTAACTTCTGTAACAATTTATTTAACACAATGAGGTCGCTAACCTTTTACACAACCTCATATTAGCCACCTCTTATGACATGCCTGATATGTGTATCAGTCCTTTGTTAATTCCCCTGGTCTCTAACGAGACAGAAAAAATATGACTACTGCCTGCTGTAGAATGTTGTAAAAGGTGACTAACATGAGGATGAGCATGATGTTCATAACAACTTCATAACATGAGGCTGAGCATGATGTTTGTAATGTCATCATAACATGAGGCTGAGCATGATGTTTGTAATGTCATCATAACATGAGGCTGAGCATGATGTTCATAATGTCATCATAACATGAGGCTGAGCATGATGTTCATAATGTCATCATAACATGAGGCTGAGCATGATGTTCATAATGTCATCATAACATGAGGCTGAGCATGATGTTCATAACGTCATCATAACATGAGGCTGAGCATGATGTTCATGTCATCATAACATGAGGCTGAGCATGATGTTCATAACGTCATCATAACATGAGGCTGAGCATGATGTTCATAACGTCATCATAACATGAGGCTGAGCATGATGTTCATAACATTATCATAACATGAGGATGAGCATGATGTTTGTAACAACATCATAACATGAGGATGAGAATGATGTTCATAACATGAGGTTGAGCATGATGTTCGTAACACTAATCACTGTTGCAAGAGCACATGAATGTTTCAGTTCAGGATTCCTGCAAGGGGACTAGCTGCAATGTTAGGTCCATGCTCCATGTGGAGCGAAATGGGAAATGGTGATGACAGTGAATGATTATGTGTATCACTTGGTAGAAGTGATGGTATCTGATGAAAGAAGTGATGAATGATTATGTGTATAACTTGGTAGAAGTGATGGTATCTGATGAAAGAAGTTAAGGAAATTCTCTCAGCTTTTCCACTTACCCCACACTCGTAACATCTGGATTTGTCCACATATTCTCTGCGCCGGATGAACTCTGGGGCCCTTCCATTGTCCTTGGCAATGTTACATGATATTGTTCTATCAAACATCTGAAGCAGAAAATCCCAAAATGATAACAGTGACAAACTCTATTCCTTACATCCACTGACAAAAATTTAATGTTCAGGAAACTTTTCATCTTTCTGAGTGCTGTATTTGCTTGGCTCATCTGTTCTTTGTTTCTGAGATGTGTGCCTGGATATTTAAATCTGTGGACCTGTTTCAAAAATGCTTCATTTATGCTGATGCTGTATTCAAGATCACAGACGTGACCACTGTCTTCTTGTTATTTAAGATAGGTAGTCCCATAGCAGATAATTTCATTGGGTAGTGAAGTGTTCGAGACTTCACTTTACTAAGCATACATGGCACTGAACGTGTCCTTAGCTTCAACAAACCTTAGACAGTTTTACACCAATATCTGGTTTTATTTAAACCTCTTATTCTTGTTATGATAATTCTTAAGAGTTTGTTTGCAGTGCGGCTCACAAGACCAACTCTTGTGGCAGTCTACATTTTGAGGCAGACTAACAAAATCAGTAACATGTCAATATACCAGACTTAAAGAGTAAAATGATATAAAAAACCAAATTAATTTGGTTAAAGTTAAAAAAATATATTTTGAAAGTTTACACTGTTTGGCAGTTCAGATTCTCTTCAATAATTTCTTCTTTTGAATCAAGCAGCCAATGTCTGGCTGTGTTCTTCTGCCTGTTAATTCATTTATTAGCTTGTACCCAAAAAAAAAAAAAAACTGGAAATGGGGATGGGGGGGGGGTGGGGGGGGGGGGGGGGGGGGGGGGGGGGGGGGGGGGAATACTGGATAAAAGGTCACAGAAATTGGGTCTGAAAACAACAACAAAAACAAGACAATGGTCAGGAGAATAAATACAGTATTTGATAGCTATACTGCACAAGTTGTGAACTCATACATAATCTCCCATCAGTTGGAAGAATGGAAAGCGATACTTAAAAAAAATGGGGACACAGAAAGCAAGTGGGGGTTTCATTACACTTTTTAAAAAAAAATTCCATAGCTGATCCTGCAATAGGGGAGTGGAGTGTTAAGAGACTTCACTATACTAGGGTTCAGATTTATGAGGTGGGACAACAGCTTCCTTTCCTCGCTGCCTTGGCCTTGTCTAACTCAAGAGCAGAACCAAGTACTCATTTACAGCTGGGTAGACTGAAACATGCCACTACCTGGTTTCTAACCTGGTAACTTTGCCGCCTCAAAAAGTAAGCCCTCTAACCAGTCTTCCACTTGATGCTCTTGCAGGGAAATAAATGGAAATCAAAAGAAATCAAGCTCAACAGACAAAAATTAGAATCTTCGCCTTGAAATTCAAGAAAATCCTACTGAAAAATGAAGAACATCAAAAACAACCAAAAAGCTACAGATTTTCTTGAATGGGCTGAATAGAACAGGATTAAAATGATGTTACTTCTTCTTCTTCCTCGTTCGCCTTCAGATTTCCACATTACTGACTCTAATCAAGGCAGTAGTCAACCCAAGGTTCCACCGCTCTGGCGACCGGGTGATACAGGATCAAACCCGGGCGACGGCATTTGAGGATTTTTCGTCGACCGGGAATTGGACTGGATTAACTCGAGACCTGGCGAAAACATTTGAAGGAGTGTCGTCGACCAGGGACTGGCGGCTCCTGAGCCGACCCAGCTGCAATGGGTACCTCCGAAATCGGAGAGTATTTGCCTGAATGGCGAGGGACATTTGTCTCTGTACAAGAAATAAAGGGATACTCACGTAAAATCAATGTCAGGTTAGACATAAATGATAACCTGAGATTTCGCCTCGAGTATTAGCGGGCGAACGAAAAAAAAAAAAAAAAAAAAAAAAACCCAAGGTTCCTGACATCTCCAAACAGTTTTTCATTGACAGAAGTGGGTTGTTGCCATGTGCTACTCCGTTCATTGCTCTAGGTTGGGTAGGACTGCAGCAGGTGCTCGGGTGTCATCGGGCTGGTGCTGCAGGTGCAGATATCTGTTGCACCAATTTTGTACTTGTGGTAAATGATGTTACAAGATCACTAATGTGGAACTAATGTAAAGAACCAGACAAACACCAACATACAAAAGGTGAGGAAAAGATTTCCTATCCAACAGGACCCACATTGAGGAAACCATCTAATAACATCATAAGTCGGCCGTCTTCTGTAATCCCCCAAGATAAAGGAGACTTGAGTACCTGCAGTAGAGAACTGGGAACATAAAGAAATGAGACAGAGAAGATATGGAAAGAACTTGAATGCATGGCACATGACAGGAGGGCTTGAATTAAAGTGAGTGACTGCCTATGCTCCAGAGGGAACTGGAGAGTTAATGAATGAATGAGATTTATTGTACCTTTTCACTCTTTCTGTTAAACACTGGGAAAGTCCCAAATGTTTCCTCGAGTATTTCATACGACTGTATGATGGTATGCCTCACATGAAAGCTTCAACTATTTCCTCCATTTATTTTTTGTCTTGGTCTCCCTCTTGCCCCACCTTCCAATTGTCTAGCAAGAAGGAAATGTGGTAAATGCTGGGTTTTGTTTTTTTTCATTACGATCAGATGTGGAAACTATTCCATTTCTTGTTGCTCTGTTAAATGTAAGCAAAGGCTTTGTTCCAACATTCAATGTCACTGTGTGATTTTGGACTTTAGCTACCTTTTCCAATCAATGAGTGTCCGATTAGCAGAGTAGTTATTGCCTCTAGCTGTACAGTTACTTAGTTCTGGGTCCTAAACCTGGTAGCAGCATGGTCCAGTACATCCAGCTGTAAATGGGTACTTATTGTTCTTTTTTTCTGCTCTCATAGTACATGTTCTGCTTCCAAAAGATGTTTCACCAGAGGTGTCAGCAGTCTTGACAATAATTTTCAATCATGTAAACTTGTGGCCAATTAACACATGATATGTACGATTTATTTTCTTTTAATGACCACAACATTACCTTTGTTTTGTTAAGAGCCCTGACAGCAGCATGGGCACCTTCTCTGTCTAGATACAAAACGAAAGCAACCCCCTTGCTTTGCCTTGTGTGCTTGTCTCGTAGTATAGTAACTCTGGAACAGAGAATGAATTTAGTTGTATTTTAACTGTAGATGTCACTACAGCTTGCCTTGTATAACTACTGATAACATACTTGCTACAGAAAAAATGTCAGCTTATCAACTGTAATATAGGGTGACCATCTGTCCTCTTTACCCCAGATTTGTCCTCTTTTACACCTTAAGAATGGGTCTCCAGGCAGTTTTTTTAAAAACGTGCATTTTGTCCGATGTTTTCTTCTCAGAGTTTGAACACGACTTCGAAGAGGTCTATCTTAAGTAAGTATATTCTTTAAGGAGTATTTTTTCAAGTAAATATTGAATGAATTGCATAAGAATATAGTTCAGTTGTTGAAGTGCAAAAACGTAATCTGTGATAGACATTCTTAAG
Source organism: Oreohelix idahoensis (assembly GCA_024509875.1). Taxonomy (NCBI): domain Eukaryota; kingdom Metazoa; phylum Mollusca; class Gastropoda; order Stylommatophora; family Oreohelicidae; genus Oreohelix; species Oreohelix idahoensis. The sequence continues at coordinate 34,614 of JAMPIV010008268.1, read as the reverse complement.
CACCACGTGTCAAGAGTCTATGCCCTGGAAGATTTAGAATATGCTTGTTGAAAAACGAAGAGTCGGACTTGGTAGTTTGTGTGACTAGTTTCATAAAGTTTTCAGCAGTTGTTTAGAAGACTTTGATATATCATGAGGTGCATGATCCCAAAGCAATTGTCTTCTTCTTCTTCTTCTTCCATCCTTAGCCATCAACCGGCAAAGCAGTATGTGGCCAGTACGCCTAGTGGCGTCTTAGGGCAACAACAAATTGATCAATCTATCGCTGTTTCCACCACGCCTAGTGGCGTCTTTGTGGAACAAAAACAGACCAAACAATCTATCATTGTTTCCGTAATCAGATTGGTTGGCAAGCAGGTGATCAGCCCACTGTGCGAAGTTTTTACGGGATGGGGTAAACAGCCCCATGCCCATACCCTCCTTAGTCGCCTTTTACGACATGCGTGGTAGGGTGCAGTGTTACTATTCTTTGCTCCCCTTTCGGGCCCCGGTAACAATTGTGGACAGGCTTTTTTCACTGAAGGAAAGTCACTGGACAAGAGACAGAAACATGTTCAATGTAGATTTCATCAACGGAAATTTCCTTCTGCAATATAACTTATAAGAAGTGTCGTTCCTTGATTTTTTTTAAAAGAAAATAACGCATCATTAAAGAAGATTCTTCTTCTTTGATCCTTAGCCGCCGACCGTCAAAGAAGATAATGTCCTAAAAAAAAAACAATAAATAAATAAAAGAAAATAATAATAATTTTGCTTCAAAAGTATGTACATTATAAGATTTCACAAATTTATCATGGATGACCTTACATTGAGTACCAGCACTGTATATGTGCGAGGTTCTGGGCAATATTTAATTGATAAAGATGTTGCATTTGACGATGCAAGTGCTTTGATCAACTTAACATCCTGACAAATTTGTTTTTAAAAAAACATCAGTTATGAAGGATTCATGCAATTGCTGGCACATGAGAAGCGAACAAAATTTGTAAAACAATCAGTAAAAGCTGAATTTCATTCTGAACTTTTAATGACTGCACCTCTCCACATGTAAGCCTACCTTGCCGTGGTTGGAGAGCTTGAGCGCCTCAATGATCCCGGGAGCTATGCCGGCGGGAGTTTTACTCCTGGCAGGGTCACCCAAGCCGGACAGGTCCTGGGTGAATAATAATAATAATAAATTCTTTAAGCGCCAAACACGGCGCATAAGGCAGAAACCAGTGCTCTCCAGGTTGTTCGTTGTGATGCCACTCCTCTTAGCTCTTGCACATTATTTAGGCCCAACGTTCTTCCTTCTCTTATTATTGTTCTTCTGAGTGTTTCTTTTGGTCTTCCTTTTTTCCGCTTACCCTCAGGAACCCAAGTGAGCGCCTGTAGTGGTATTCTGTTGTTTTGCATTCGTAGGACATGACCATCGTCTTTTCCTTATATAGTCGGAGACATATTTCTGCCTAGAGTCTTCTCTTATTTGTCGATTAGTCTTGAATTCTTTCCAACTGATGTTCATGAGTTTTCTAAGACATTTGTTCTCGAATGTATTCAGCTTGTGCTCCAATGATTTTGTTATTTTCCAACTCTCACAGCCGTATGTTAACACTGAGATAACATTTGAATTAAACAGACGAAGCTTGGTATGTATATTCAATGATCGTAATTTCCAAATGTTAGATAATCTATTGAAGGCGCTAGCTGCCAAAGCAATTCTAGTATGGATTTCTCTTGTTGTGTCACCATCCTGAGTCATTTTACTGCCTAAATATTGAAACTTTCAACTTTCTGTAGTTTTTCCCCGTTCAAGATGATATCAAAGGTCTCGTTAGAAAAGTTCATAGCTTTAGTTTTAGAGGCATTTATTTGGAGACCAATTTTAACCGAGAGATGACACAAATTATTTATTGCTTCTGGGATTGTCTTGGTGTTGAACTTAAGAATGCTACATCATCTGCGAAATCCAGGTCCCCCAGGAATTTTCCATTTGTCCATTTTATCCCCAATTGTTCATTGTGGGTATAGTTTCTCATAACCCAATCAATAGCTATTCCAAAAAGTAGTGGTGACATAATACAGCCTTGTTTCACCCCTGTTTCTACTGTAAACCATTCTGTATTCCCTTTTTTTGTTCTAACACAACATCTTGCATTGTCATATAGCGCTTTGATTATATTCACATATTTTGTTGGAAAACCATAGATTGTAAGTATCTTCCACAATGATGGGCGGTGTAGACTATCAAAGGCTTTTTGAAAATCGACGAAGGTGATGGGGGTGAGGGGCCAGACTAAATGGGCTGAGGAGTGGGTGGAACCCTATAGGTGTAGATGCAGAACCCACCGGCGAGTGGTACATGCTCTGGTCTGCACCAATCCACCCCCACTTCATGGGTTAAATGCTTTCTTGCCTCATTCTTCACTGTTTGTCGTCTATCACGCCCATGGCGTCCGTTGCCTCAATTGGCTGTGTGTGGTGTACCCGGAAACGGGGCCTCCCAGTACTGAGGCAAAGTTAAGTCCCCGATGTCACTTATCGGTGCAGAATTGAGAGAGATGGCTGAGCATCACAATCCCTCCTGTGTTGCAGCATGATGAGAACCCAGCATTGCACACTGAGCTTGGGGGGATCACTTGGGCACCAGACTTAATACTGGCTCTTGACTGGATGGCCGCATGCAGGAGATTTCTACAATGGAGGGTTGGCAGGTGGTGGGTATCGGGAAGTGGCTCTGTGCAGGACGTGAGGATTCCTTGGGAGAGCCCAGAACCAGAGCACAGCATTGTGCAAGCTCTGCATAGTTGGAGAGCCCCCTGGATGACGGGGAATGCACAGTGTGCTACCCCACCTATCCCCAACTGCTAACTTAGAACCAGAAGTGGGGTCCTCTGTATGCGTGCCAGGCCAGGATAAAATGCCTGGGAAAGAGACTGGAGCTCAGAACTCCCTAACTCAAAGTTGCAGGATGGCAGAAAAGCCACGGGAAAGACAGGGCTATTTTGAAGATAACGCAACCATATTTTCACCATACGAGCTCGGACGCCGCCTCGGTAAACAAGGTCCGCGCAGAGCAGTGACACCCCCAGGCTGCTTGCGAATAGTCTACTACTGGGAACATAAACAGATTAGGGATGAGCCCACTCTCCCGTTGAACAGGTGCTAAAGTCGTAGATACTGGGCCAGAAGGCGCACCGGAAACCACAGTATCATGCAACTCGCTTTTTTTTTTTCTATGGAGAGTACACCGTCAAATAAATCTCGTTCTGGTGCTCGCCCTGTGGAGCTCCACCAGGCAGGTGCAGTGCCGGGCTCTGAGCCTCGACAGAGCCCACCCTCAGCTACTGGAGGACCCTCTAGACCGTCTTGTGGAGTCAACAGACGGCGGAGGAGAACTACTGACCAAAACAAAACAGAAAAAGAGAAACCCAGAGTGCCACTTGTCATGATGCACTGGAATGCAGAGGGAGTGAACAGCAAGCAGGCTGGATACAGCAAAAAGACAGAGCTGGAAAACATCTTGTATGAGAAGCAAGTCAGTGTTTGCTGTATCCAAGAGACTCACTTGAAAGCAGATCAAACCTTTAAAATAAGGGGATATCAATGCTTCAGATCCGACAGACAAGATAGACGAAAAGGAGGAGTACTTACTCTTGTAAGGAATAACATTCCTGCACACGAAAGGAAAACCTTCATGGATGGAGCAGAATATCAGCTGCTGCAGATAAAGGTAGACAAGATGGAAATAGAACTCCTGAACTATTACTGTCCGAACAACAAACCCCTGAGTCTCAGCTCTATACAGGTACCAGCCACCAACTTTATAGCAGTTGGAGACTTAAATAGCCACTCCCAGAGCTGGGGCTATAACCATCTGGATCACAGAGGTGAAGAGGTTGAAACTTGGCAAGATGATCACTCCCTAATCCTAGTCAATAATGCCACAGATACTCCTACCTTCTACTCCAGAGGATGGCACACAACCTCAACACCAGATCTTGCCTTCTCCACACCAGATATAGCTGGATCTATTAGTAGAGAAGTAGGAGACCAACTAGGGGGAAGCGACCATCGCCCAATCTTTCTTACTGTCCAGAGTGCAACTCTCAGTACAGGCCCAGCCATTACAAGATGGAACTACAAAAAAGCCAACTGGGGTTTATTCAGGCATCAGGTGAACACGCTGCTGTCTACCCTCAAGGTACAGAACAGAGACATTAATGAAGTGGTAAAAGACTCAACAGATGCATACTACAAGCTGCAAAAGAAACCATTCCCAAAGGATGCCGGCGTAACTACATACCATACTGGTCCAGCACACTCCAAGAACGTCAGGAAGCTATGGACAAGGCTAGAAAGGACGCAGAGTCTCAGCCTTCACTTGAAACTCACAACAAATGGAAAAAGGCTGTAGCAGAGTTTCAGAGAACAAAGCTAGAAGAAAAGCGGAAAAGCTGGAGAACTAAAACGGCATCGCTGAACCTTGAGAAAGACGGCAGGAAACTTTGGAGATTAGTCAAGTCTCTAAATGAAGAGCATTCCTCACCAAGGCAGACTAGCACATTGGATGAAGGTGGCAAACTTTTCAGAGGAAAACAAGCTGCAGACTTGTTTGCTAGAATATACAGTTCAGAAAGCAACTTACCCATTAACATAGACCATCAGAGAGAGATAAGAAAAGAAATACTGGCAACCATGGGACAGACAGATACTCCTGCCCCAATGAGGGAACCCATCACACTAGGAGAACTACAGAAGGCTATTTCCAAGCTTAAGTTTCAAAAGTCACCCGGCCCAGACAAAATCAGCACCGAAATGCTAGTAAATCTGAGCTCAGCAGCAAAGACAAAACTGCTTGAGATATTCAACCACAGCTGGTTGAAAGGAACGGTACCCCAAGTATGGAGAGAAGCCATCACAATACCCATACTAAAGAAAGGAAAATGTAGGACCGAGGCTGCAAGTTACCGGCCAATCAGTCTCACAAGCTGTGTTGGGAAGACTATGGAGCGAATAGTCAACCACAGATTGAAATGGTATTTAGAGTCTGAGCAGATCCTGGTGCCGGAACAAGCTGGATTTAGAGAAATGCTACAGTATAGAAGACCAAGTTACTTACTTGTCTCAAGCAATAGAAGATGCCTTCCAGGAGAAGAAAAAGGTCCTAACGATCTGGGTCGACTTCAAGCAGGCCTTTGACAAGGTGTGGAAAGATGGCCTCATTGCAAAACTTAGGAGAAGTGGAATCCAAGGCAACATGATGAAATGGATCCAGTCATACTTGCATAACAGGAGAACTAGAGTCACTCTTGACGGTCTGCAGAGCAGAAAAGTGTTGCTCCATCAGGGGGTACCTCAAGGAGGAGTAATTTCCCCAACACTCTTCCTGTTTACATCAATGACCTGGTGAAAGATCTCCCTGCAGGAGTTAAAGCTGCCTTATATGCAGATGACCTAGTACTCTGGTGCGCTGATGAAAATGTCACCACAGCAAATAATAGAATGCAGCGGGCAGCAGACATGCTAGTGTCATGGGCAGAGAAATGGCTTATCACAATAAACACAGACAAAACCTCCACAACACTGTTCTCCCTCGCCCCCAAGGACAAATCAGCTAACATACACCTAGGCACAACCGTGATCAAGGAAGAAAGCTACCCCACCTATCTTGGGGTGACATTTGACCAAAGGCTTACATGGAATAAGCATATTGAAAATGCAGAAGGAAAGGCCCGAAGACGACTAGGCATACTCAGAAAATTAGCAGGTACCAACTGGGGAGCAAATGAACGAAATCTAAAGAAGATTTATAATGGAGTAATAAGACCACACTTAGAGTTTAGCTCAGCAGCATGGTCATCAGCTGCTAACTCACATCTGCAGTCTTTGGACAAGGTGCAAAATCAAGCTCTCAGCTCATTACAGGAGCCATGAAAACTACACCAATAACAGAGATGCAGAAGGTTGCTGGATTACAGACATTGTCCCATAGAAGAGACACAAAAACCATGATCCAGATGGAAAAGTACAACAGTATGCCAATGCACCCCAATGAAGGCAAGACTAGATGATCTGGCATTGGGACGTCTAAAGCGTAGCAGCTTTGTGCATCGGGGGAAAAGACTTATAAGACAGCATCAAGAGGACCTATCCATGAAGACAACACCACTGAAGCCCACCCTATACCCTGTACCATGGGAGCAGGCCAGCAGTGCCCTCCAAATTAATACATCAGTCAGTGGTCTCACAAGTGGATGTGAGTATAATGATCTGCAAAAACGAACTGCTACATTGAGTATGATCCAAGAAAGCTATCCCGATCAATCATGGATACATGCCTATACAGATGGATCAGCAACTAATGCTGTTAGGAATGGAGGTGCCGGTATCTTTATCTCATATCCTGACAACCACTATGAGACTAGGCACATTCCCACTGGTAAATTCTGTTCCAACTATACAGCTGAGGTTCAAGCTCTAGAGCAAGCTGCAAATATGATTTATAACACCAACTCTGACTGCCACCAGGTAGTCATCCTCACAGATGCACTGTCTGTCCTGCAAGCTCTCAAGGGTGGTAAACTCCCGCATCTGAGAAATGAACTAAACAAGGTAGCTGCCAAAAAGAGAACCATACTTCAGTGGGTACCATCTCATTGTGGTGTACCCGGAAATGAAAAGGCAGATAAACTTGCAAAAAAGGGAGGAGAATGTGAACAAGAAGATAATGAAGTCACATACTTGAGAAAAAGAGAGCTATCCAGACTATCAGAAGAGAACAGAACCAACCCAAAGACGACTATCACACTCTCGACCGGCAGGGACAGATAACTATTTTTCGACTCAGGACAGGGCATAACAAACTGAATAAACACATGCACAAGCTACGATTGTCTGCTTCACCACTGTGCACATGTGGATTAAACGAACAAACTGCTGAGCATGTTCTACAGGACTGTCCTCTGTATGACCAGGTAAGAAAGATATACTGGCCCAATGACTCAACACTAAACTCAAAGCTATATGGAGTTAAAGAGGAACTTCAAACAACAGTCGAATTCATCATGAGAACGCGTCTGACGGTGTAATCTAGTCATCACAATCATGCATTAACAGATTAAAATTAACAAGTCCTCTTTTTTGGTCTTGCTTTGTCCTCTTTTTTTATGCAAACAAGTCGGAAAATGTCATCTTTTTTTGTGAAAAACGATATGGTCACTGTTGCGGGTCTTTATATTATTATTAGAAAATATGAGTACACTTCTTGTAACTCTGGCCAAGACCACATAGGGGTATAAATGCTTGACACCGCAGACAGCTTGTAACACACTTGAAAATATCAATGTCACCACAAAGGCCAGGTGGACAATCAATACACAGTTTATTTTACTCAACGTTGCTCCACATAGATAAACTTGAAGGCCATTATATCATATGGCATCGCATATGCAGTCATCAGTATAGCTCTGTATTGTCAGTAGCTAAAACACTGTCCTCAACAGATTTACACATTTTTAATTACTCACGTTCTTCACAGAAATAATAATTCCTTTCACAAATATAATAGCATCATCTCACGGAGGTATATGGATGATCTAGTGATCGAACATCATAGGAATATGTCATGAAATATTATAATTCTCAGGAGCTCAGAAACATACGTCCACCTGCCACATTGAAACACAAAGAAGAACCTAGCAGACGATCGCTAACTTTTGCCGGTACCTACTTTTGACGTCTGCAACTGCACCCCGAGGCAATGACGTAACTTCCTGTTACCAAGGACTACCGATAATAAACAAACATGAATCCTAGTCAAACCAGTTAATAACGTCGATATACATGTTATGAATTTTAATCATAACAGTCACCCTACTGTAACATTAATAAATGTTTAATTTAAATAATGTGTACATTAGATAAGACACATAAAATATGAAATCCTGAATCAGATCAACCATTGGAAAACCTTCCCTCCCAAAAGTAAAAAAATAGTTGGATATTTTTATAGTAGCAGACATATTTAGTCTAAAAATTTAGAATCTATGCTCATTAAACATTTAAAAAAGTATGAAGAAAAAATATTTAGAAGATACATTTATTTTTTAAATATTGTCTTGCCTGAGAATTAAACCATTTTCATTTCATCAGAGCACCATTATAACTTTGATACACTGGGCAAGCAATAGAATGCATGCTATGTGTATCTGTTTAATTTTAACAAACAAGGGAAATTCAGTGGTGTCACTTTTGAAGATTCATGGGTTGTGTTTTATTACTGGCTCAGTAATCAACTGGTAAGAAAAGACAAACTGCAGAAAAGGACATTATCCACAGCAAAATAAAATTGATATAATTTTGTGGTGATAGCATTTTGGAAAGTAATATACCTGATACACCAAAAGCCTCTGTTTAAAAGAACTTCCTTGTGTAGATGTCTATGGAATAAGTTCAGCATTTTATAATGCACGACCACAGAAGTCAGCCTCATTCTCACGAAGTGAAGGAGACATTAGATTTTAAAATATGGTAAGGCATCTGTAAATTAATTATAACAGAAGTTAAGAATCATGTATGGAATCTATAAGTTTCTGAAGATTAGGGAAGCTAAGAATATGGTATTGAATCTTCAAATTTATTGTCTTGGTATTTGGGGGGGGGGGGGGCGTTGGTTTATATTGTTTACTGTTGTTGTGTCACATCATGACAGTTATGATAAAACTATTATTTACGAGTAATAAACTGAATAAACTGACACACAATTGAATAAACTGACACACACACAATTTGGTAATTTTAATCTGCTCTATTTACAATAATTAGATAAAAGATGGGAAGAACCTTAAAGCAGCAAGAATAAAGAGAAGAATGTTATGAATGGCACAGGCAGAGACAACAATCAAGCAGTTGACCACAGAAAAAAATATAATCAATGAGGATTAGTGTAGTAAGACAGATGAGAACTGGATTAACTTCCAGCAAGTCATCATCAGCCTAGGCAGAGAGCGTAGAACTTGCAAAGCTGTGTGTAGCAGACTTTTGCATGAAGGTAAGTTTGATTGCTAATAGTTATGAATGTCCCAAGTGTAACAGAAGTATACATTTAATTAACTGGAAGGAATGGGATTGATGGGACCATATGGATTTGCAGAAGTAGTGGACCGAATGCGCATAATGTTAAACACTCAGTGACAAATGGATCTTGATTTGAGAGAAGTAAACTGGATATTTGTGAAATTATGATAACGTACTTGTGGGTGAAAAGGTTTTACTATTCAATTTATTGAATTAATCCCGGTAAACAGTGATTTTATTGTTTCCTATTTCTTGCCGATAAGGCCACAATGATATCGATAACGAAATGTGTCTGCTATCATATGACACACTGCAATTTTGCGGCTCTTCATGCGTTAACCTTGACCCTAAATCACACCATTTTTCAAGCCTGTACCATTGTGAAAAGAAAGCCTCTAAGCAGGAGTGTTCGGTTTGAATTTTTGTTAGTGTTAATAGTGAGTAGTTTACAATGTGTTGAAGCGATATGGTTACGTGTACTGTTTCAATAGCGTTCAGGCAAAATGGCTAACTTTGTTCCACTATCCTTCTCATTTACCAAAGATGCTACTTTCACATATCGGCAGCTGAACATATTATTTCGACTTGAAAACACTATAAGCCTATATCCTAATTATTAACCAGAGGTTGATCAGGATATTTTTCATCATCAATTAAAAAAAAAATTCTCCTGCTTAACTGCTACATTTACTTACCGTACAACTTTGCCATATTTTTCAAATATTTTGTGTAAATCATTGTTTGTCAGCGAAAATGGCAGATTTGAGACATAAACAGTGCTTTTACTGGGAGCTAGTTTGTTAACGCCACTCATGCTTTCAATAAATCTGTGGATGATAGAAATACCATGTATTTATCATTCATGAAACAGTTTTAAAAGTCCTATGGGATTTATAATCTACCTTATCTCCTAGCAAACGAAGATAAAGAGTTAATAATTTTTGTTCAATAATTGGATTTCAAGTTTCCATAGGCATACAACGAAAATTATTCATGTAGGCCTAGGCAAAACTTTATTAAATTGCAACAGCCTTCTTCTTCTTCTTCTTTGATCCATAACCGCCAACCGTCAAAGCAGTCAGCGGCCATCACGCCTGGTGGCGTCTTGTAGGGCAGCAACAAATTGATTCCACTTTGCTCGGTCGGCGGCCATCCTTCGTACAGTGCCCCAACTGTGGTTCATTCTTTGCATCTCAGCTTCCACAGTTCTCCGCCAAGTTGTTTTTGGTCGGCCTCTCTTTCGCTTTCCCTCGGGGGTCCATAGCATAGCTGTTCTTGCGATGGTATCAGGGTCCCTTCTGAGGACATGGCCAACCCAACTCCAGCGTCTGCCAGCTATGATGGTGTGCATGTCCTCCTGGTTACTCCGAATAAGTAGTTCTTGGTTGCTGATGGTGTTTGGCCAAAAGATTCGGAGAATTTTCCTTAGGCAGATTGTGTGGAAGGAGGACAGTTTCGACATTTCCTTCTCTGTTACTCTCCAACATTCCGCACCATAGAGAAGCACAGAAAGTACGCAGCTCTCATACAGTCTTAATTTGGTGTTTGTGCTGTACTGGGAAGACTTCCAAATGTTGTTGAGAATAGCAAAGGCTGTTCTCGCTTTATTCATTCTGTTGTTAATGTCCTTGCTTGTTCCGCCGTCAGGTGTTACTATGCTTCCTAGGTAAGTAAATGTGTCTGTCTGTTCTAACTTCTGGTTCCTTACTGTTATTGGCTCAGGATTGCCCACATTTAGTGTCATGACCTCTGTCTTCTTCAGATTGATGTTCAGGCCAACCTGCTGGCCATACTTATTCAGTCTATCAGTTTTGTCTTGAATGTGTTGGTGTGAATGCGCGAGCAGTGCAATGTCATCTGCATATTCCAAATCTTCCAGTGTAGAAAACGTTGTCCATCTAATTCCTCTTGGACTGCCCTCTGTTGTCTGGCGCATCACCCAATCTATGACTGTCAAAAATAATGTTGTTGATAAGGGGCATCCCTGTCGTACTCCTGTTTTCACTTCGAAAGTTACATTACTCGATCCAACACTGCACGTAAAGTTAGAATAGATGCAACAGCCTACTTTCCATTTATTTAAATGTAATATCGAAAATCTTAACATTAAAAAAAAAATGTTTTGTGACAATACCATTTACTAGACACCACAATTAAAGCTCTCAATTTTTACGGCTGATTGTTAAAAGTTGTTGTATCTCACAGTTTCTTCTTTCGTTTTGAAACAGGAAGTTCACTGTTAATGCTTTATCGCCCTTAGGAACTATAGCTTGAACAGTTGCCAGTTGGCATGACAAGCACACATTATACAAGTTAGAGCAGGGTTTCTCAACCGGGGTTTCACAGACCCCTAGGGGTCCGCGGGAGGTCGCTAAGGGTTCTGCGAAAGATCATGATTGAAAAAAATAATACACTTTGTTTTAACTTTGTGCACTGGACGATGTTAGCGCTCGCTGTGACCGAGTATGGCAGTGCGCAAGAGGACCGTGTTCACTCTTGTACATACCTAATTTCATTAGCATCTTGTAAAGTTGAAATTTGTGATTAGACGTTTAAGTCTACTTGGATACGGTAAAACAAAAGTAGGAAATAAAAAAAATAAAACAAAATTAAGTTTCTTCTACCTACACTATTTTTTTTTAAATAAAGTATCCCGTTCAACCCTTCTTCTTCTTCTCTTCTTTGATCCTTAGCCGCCGACGTCAAAGCAGTCAGTGGCCATTACGCCTGGTGGCGTCTTGTAAAGCAACAACAAATTGATTCCACTTTGCTCGGTCGGCGGCCATCCTTCGTACAGTGCCCCAACTCTGGTTCATTCTGTGCATCTCAGCCTCCACAGTCCTCCGCCAAGTTGTTTTTGGTCGGCCTCTCTTTCGCTACAAGGTATAGGTACCATTGATGGCAGCGTTCAACCCTTGATGGGTTATAATTAGGACATATGGTGTTCTAATTCAAGAAAACAAGTCAGATTTCCTTCTTCTTCTTCTTCTTGTTATAATTAGGACATATGGTGTTCTAATTCAAGAAAACAAAGTCAGATTTCCTTCTGTTCGTTTTTGCAGATCATTATACTCACATCCACTTGTGAGACCACTGACTGATGTATTAATTTGGAGGGCACTGCTGGCCTGCTCCCATGGTACAGGGTATAGGGTGGGCTTCAGTGGTGTTGTCTTCATGGATAGGTCTTCTTGATGCTGTCTTATAAGTCTTTTCCCCCGATGCACAAAGCTGCTACGCTTTAGACGTCCCAATGCCAGATCATCTAGTCTTGCCTTCATTGGGTGCATTGGCATACTGTTATACTTTTCCATCTGGATCATGGTTTTTGTGTCTCTTCTATGGGACAATGTCTGTAATCCAGCAACCTTCTGCATCTCTGTTATTGGTGTAGTTTTCATGGCTCCTGTAATGAGCCTGAGAGCTTGATTTTGCACCTTGTCCAAAGACTGCAGATGTGAGTTAGCAGCTGATGACCATGCTGCTGAGCTAAACTCTAAGTGTGGTCTTATTACTCCATTATAAATCTTCTTTAGATTTCGTTCATTTGCTCCCCAGTTGGTACCTGCTAATTTTCTGAGTATGCCTAGTCGCCTTCGGGCCTTTCCTTCTGCATTTTCAATATGCTTATTCCATGTAAGCCTTTGGTCAAATGTCACCCCAAGATAGGTGGGGTAGCTTTCTTCCTTGATCACGGTTGTCCCTAGGTGTATGTTAGCTGATTTGTCCTTGGGGGCGAGGGAGAACAGTGTTGTGGAGGTTTTGTCTGTGTTTATTGTGATAAGCCATTTCTCTGCCCATGACACTAGCATGTCTGCTGCCCGCTGCATTCTATAATTTGCTGTGGTGACATTTTCATCAGCGCACCAGAGTACTAGGTCATCTGCATATAAGGCAGCTTTCACTCCTGCAGGGAGATCTTTCACCAGGTCATTGATGTAAACAAGGAAGAGTGTTGGGGAAATTACTCCTCCTTGAGGTACCCCCTGATGGAGCAACACTTTTCTGCTCTGCAGACCGTCAAGAGTGACTCTAGTTCTCCTGTTATGCAAGTATGACTGGATCCATTTCATCATGTTGCCTTGGATTCCACTTCTCCTAAGTTTTGCAATGAGGCCATCTTTCCACACCTTGTCAAAGGCCTGCTTGAAGTCGACCCAGATCGTTAGGACCTTTTTCTTCTCCTGGAAGGCATCTTCTATTGAGACAAGTAAGTAACTTGGTCTTCTATACTGTAGCATTCTCTAAATCCAGCTTGTTCCGGCACCAGGATCTGCTCAGACTCTAAATACCATTTCAATCTGTGGTTGACTATTCGCTCCATAGTCTTCCCAACACAGCTTGTGAGACTGATTGGCCGGTAACTTGCAGCCTCGGTCTTACATTTCCCTTTCTTTAGTATGGGTATTGTGATGGCTTCTCTCCATACTTGGGGTACCGTTCCTTTCAACCAGCTGTGGTTGAATATCTCAAGCAGTTTTGTCTTTGCTGCTGAGCTCAGATTTACTAGCATTTCGTTGCTGATTTTGTCTGGGCCGGGTGACTTTTGAAACTTAAGCTTGGAAATAGCCTTCTGTAGTTCTCCTAGTGTGATGGGTTCCCTCATTGGGGCAGGAGTATCTGTCTGTCCCATGGTTGCCAGTATTTCTTTTCTTATCTCTCTCTGATGATCTATGTTAATGGGTAAGTTGCTTTCTGAACTGTATCTTCTAGCAAACAAGTCTGCAGCTTGTTTTCCTCTGAAAAGTTTGCCACCTTCATCCAATGTGATAGTCTGCCTAGGTGAGGAACGCTCTTCATTTAGAGACTTGACTAATCTCCAAAGTTTCCTGCCGTCTTTCTCAAGGTTCAGCGATGCCGTTTTAGTTCTCCAGCTTTTCCGTTTTTCTTCTAGCTTTGTTCTCTGAAACTCTGCTACAGCCTTTTTCCATTTGTTGTGAGTTTCAAGTGAAGGCTGAGACTCTGCGTCCTTTCTAGCCCTGTCCATGGCTTCCTGACGTTCTTGGAGTGTGCTGGACCAGTATGGTATGTAGTTACGCCGGCATCCTTTGGGAATGGTTTCTTTTGCAGCTTGTAGTATGCATCTGTTGAAGTCTTTTACCACTTCATTAATGTCTCTGTTCTGTACCTTGAGGGTAGACAGCAGCGTGTTCACCTGATGCCTGAATAAACCCCAGTTGGCTTTTTTTGTAGTTCCATCTTGTAATGGCTGGGCCTGTACTGAGAGTTGCACTCTGGACAGTAAGAAAGATTGGGCGATGGTCGCTTCCCCCTAGTTGGTCTCCTACTTCTCTACTAATAGATCCAGCTATATCTGGTGTGGAGAAGGCAAGATCTGGTGTTGAAGTTGTGTGCCATCCTCTGGAGTAGAAGGTAGGAGTATCTGTGGCATTATTGACTAGGATTAGGGAGTGATCATCTTGCCAAGTTTCAACCTCTTCACCTCTGTGATCCAGATGGTTATAGCCCCAGCTCTAGGAGTGGCTATTAAAGTCTCCAACAGCTATAAAGTTGGTGGCTGGTACCTGTATAGAGCTGAGACTCAGGGGTTTGTTGTTCGGACAGTAATAGTTCAGGAGTTCTATTTCCATCTTGTCTACCTTTATCTGCAACAGCTGATATTCTGCTCCATCCATGAAGGTTTTCCTTTCGTGTGCAGGAATGTTATTCCTTACAAGAGTAAGTACTCCTCCTTTTCGTCTATCTTTTCTGTCGGATCTGAAGCATTGATATCCCCTTATTTTAAAGGTTTGATCTGCTTTCAAGTGAGTCTCTTGGATACAGCAAACACTGACTTGCTTCTCATACAAGATGTTTTCCAGCTCTGTCTTTTTGCTGTATCCAGCCTGCTTGCTGTTCACTCCCTCTGCATTCCAGTGCATCATGACAAGTGGCACTCTGGGTTTCTCTTTTTCTGTTTTGTTTTGGTCAGTAGTTCTCCTCCGCCGTCTGCTGACTCCACAAGACGGTCTAGAGGGTCCTCCAGTAGCTGAGGGTGGGCTCTGTCGAGGCTCAGAGCCTGGCACTGCACCTGCCTGGTGGAGCTCCACAGGGCGAGCACCAGTACGAGATTTATTTGACGGTGTACTCTCCATAGAAAAAAAAAAAGCGAGTTGCGTGATACTGTGGTTTCCGGTGCGCCTTCTGGCCCAGTATCTATGACTTTAGCACCTGTTCAACGGGAGAGTGGGCTCATCCCTAATCTGTTTATGTTCCCAGTAGTAGACTATTCGCAAGCAGCCTGGGGGTGTCACTGCTCTGCGCGGACCTTGTTTACCGAGGCGGCGTCCGAGCTCGTATGGTGAAAATATGGTTGCATTATCTTCAAAATAGCCCTGTCTTTCCTGCCATCCTGCAACTTTGAGTTAGGGAGTTCTGAGCTCCAGTCTCTTTCCCAGGCATTTTATCCTGGCCTGGCACGCATACAGAGGACCCCACTTCTGGTTCTAAGTTAGCAGTTGGGGACAGGTGGGGTAGCACACTGTGCATTCCCCGTCATCCAGGGGGCTCTCCAACTATGCAGAGCTTGCACAATGCTGTGCTCTGGTTCTGGGCTCACCCAAGGAATCCTCACGTCCTGCACAGAGCCACTTCCAGATACCCACCACCTGCCAACCCCCCATTGTAGAAATCTCCTGCATGCGGCCATCCAGTCAAGAGCCAGTATTAAGTCTGGTGCCCAAGTGATTCCCCCCAAGCTCAGTGTGCAATTCTGGGTTCTCATCATGCTGCAACACAGGGGGGATTGTGATGCTCAGCCATCTCTCTCAACTCTGCACCGATAAATGACATCGGGGACTTAACTGTGTCTCAGTACTGGGAGGCCCCGTTTCCGGGTACACCACACACAGCCAGTTGAGGCAACGGTCGCCGTGGGCGTGTCTTCAGTGGGGAAGTTGTGGAGTCTTCCTGTCCATGTTCTTGCACATCCTAACACTGCCCGCAAGACATCGGAGGTTTGGAGAGTGGCCTTCTCTGCTTTTTTGAGCCGGGGTGGGCTCCCCGGGCAAGTCTCGATGGGGATCGGGACGTGTCCACGCGCCAGTGGGCCCAGCATCGGCCGCATCTGTTGGAGGACTTGCTCTGCCAGGTTTGAGTTAGTAAATTCCAACTTTGTCATCTTCTTGGCATTGTGATGCTGGGGTGCCTGTGGATTTCCTAACGCCCCGGGTAGAAGCCAGAAGTGTACTGTGCCAGCTCTGGGGGAGATAAAGGGGGTGTTTCTGCGTCTCCTTGTGATACGTAGCCAAGGTAGGGCTCACAGTGCTCTTTCCCCGCCACCAAATTGCCTGCTGGTTACGCCGAGTTCTCCGAGGCTCTAGGCATGTGACCAAGAGTTGAAGGCAATAGGATCGTCACGTCCTGAGTCTCTGTGCCTGTACGATGGGTTCCGATCTTCAGGGAGCAGTCCACACTCGTTCCCACTCCCAAGACTTGTTCAGTATCCATCTGGCTCCTTCCCACCCACAGAGGGCGTGTACGGTGTGTCAGATTTCCAATATCTAAATATAGTACCTTCTTCCCCCTTCCACTCAGTCCAAATATAGTAAATCAGAACTAAATTTATGTGAATGTTTTTGTGTGTGTCCTCCCATTTCCAAGAAACAAACCAAAAAAAAAAAAAAAAAATTAAGTCTCTCATAATTGCCCTGATGTTAACAAGGCGAATGTGGGCGAAAAAAGCCCGAGGGTGCCCTCCGAGAATACACCAAATCCACCAATTATCTGTCATCAGCCACACAAGCACCCCATCGGACCACCCCTCTTCCTCACACCATCACCTACACTAGTGATTTGCATTAGCGTTGATATCTACTGTGGGAAGGGAGATCCTAACAAAAAAAAGTTGGTTAATAACTTTGCCAAAATAAGCAGATTCACAGAAAAAAAATAATTCTCTACTCAAAACAGCATGGACAGTTTTTACTGGATTTTTATACTTACAACTTACTGATCACGCTATGGTACCATGAATTGAAGATATAATTTTTTTTTTTTTTTTTTTGCAGGGATTTGCTGAGACCTGAAAATTATGTCAAGGGCTCTTCCGGGATAGAAAGGCTGAGAAAGGCTAAGTTAGAGGAAGCACCCAACAACAGGTCACAAATTTACTCAACACAACTGCTGGCTCAGATTAGATTTTAGAAATCATCAAACGAACGATAATTTTTGCAACCACGCAACGACTTTTTTTGTTTGTTTTTAAACGAAAACAAACAAAAAAGTGGTGTAACTATGAATATCAGTTAATTTTGTTCTATAAACATCCTGCTTCCTCGGGGGCAGATTTACATATATTCACAGTGTACGCTAACGTCGTCATGGAAAGCAAATTACCACAGAAACTGCTGCTGCAGAAACATGTGAATGCTTGGTGCATGCGCCCTGCAAGGGTCCAGCTACAGTGGCGACTCCAAGCTCCGTAAGGAGCAAAATGGAAAATGGTGATGATGATGGCAGCATAAGGGCGAATAGGGCCTTGCGACTGAAAGGGGGCAGCTTGAATCGACACCCCCCCCCCCGCCCCCCCAAAAAAAAAAAACATAAGCCTATATCATAACGGGTTCAGAGATAGGTCACTGAATTGGACCTTCATTGCTAAAAATTGTCCGGTGTGCTTTGAAAAAAGTGCGCAACGCACGGTGTGCAACTTGCGCGGCGTAGGTGTTATATAAAACAAATACTTCGTTTTTTTTTTTTTTTTTAATTCTTTCACGAAATTAGTAGCGCTCGGCAAAGAAAAAGTGCATAAAAAGTGGTGTGCATGGGCCCTCAGCCGATGTACAAATCACGAAAACTTGAAAGTTTTTGTTAAAACCTTTTATTATCAGGGAACACCCTTTGAAAACAATTCACGCACTTTCCCACGAAATGTTCTCATCAAAGAACTTTTAAACTTACTTACTTACTTAGTCGTTCCCCTTCTACAGTGAGGTGTAGAGGTTTGGAAGAGAGAGCGCCAGACCATTCTATCAGCTGTCTTCTTCCTGGCCTGGTTCCATTCTAGTCCTCGGTCCTTCAAAGATTGTTTAATGTTGTCCTCCCAGCGGACTCTGGGTCGTCCTGGAGGTCTGGATCCCTGGCTCTTTGTTTCCCATGCTTGTCGTGGTAGCCGATTTTCTCCCATTCTGCAGACATGGCCAAACCATCTTAGTTGGGACTGTTCTATTTGGGTCTGCAGCGGATGGGATTTTAGGCCTTGACGGATCGTCTGGTTGCGGACCAAGAACTTTTAAATTGAATCTAAAATAACATAATTCTCGCAGTGTGTGCGTTGGTCACAGTGAGGAATGCAACCGTGTTGAAAAATTGTATTGTTTCCATTTTACATACTCTCCCGAAAATAGTTACAATCAACAAAAAAAAAGCGTTCAAATGACGGTGTTCATGAACAGTTTGATTACACTGTATAATGGAAAGAAACCAAAAACACTCGAAGAATGTACTTCTATCTGCTCATCCGGTAACGGAAACAGCACACTATAATTAAAAACCCGTCAAGTTTGACGGGTTATTGCTAGTTAGTTAATAAATCAATAAGTGAGTGCTTCACCATCTTACTCCGCGGTTGAATCCCTTGATGTTCCTAGCCATAAGCGTAGTTTTGCTGGCCGTAAGACTTTGTTTTGCTGTGTTTTTTATTATTTCCTCCCGTTCTGTCTACTCTCATCTTGAGGTTTAACCCTTGCACTTTGTGAAGTCTATTTTATTCAAGATATACAACCAGTGACCTCGATTTGCTTTTTCTTTTATACATTGTTAAATTTCTCCTTTCTGGAGACCAAACCATCTCATTTCTGTTGCGTTTAGCATGAAAGTCATGAACTAGGTTTTGAGCAATTTCTGAATTTGGCGTATTAGATTGCAACATGCAAAGAAATCAGACAACACTGTAGGTCGAGGTCATCACATTTTTTTTACTTATTTGGGAGAACATGGAAGATTACGCACGTGAACCATGGTAAGGCATTAGTGTTCTGTATTTTTTTCTTCCTTACTGGGGCTACCAGTGAGTGTGAATTCAAATTATGTTTAAGAAGTGTTCCGTTCGACCTGCCAATTAGTTAAATGTTAAGGATAAGTTTAAGAATGATATCACACCAGGGCGATCACTTGACCATAGTTCAGTGAATAAGGTCCAATGTCCTTTCGAGAACTATAGGCCCTAACCAGCATTTCTTGACTCGTAAAATCTTTGTTCTACTATATTGCTATTATTTATTACATGTAAGTTCAGCATGCGGGCTTGAAGATTTTTTTACTGGCTGTTTAGTGATTGTTTAAAGGTACATTCGGCCATTACTGTTGAGTGATGGGAGAAGACAATTTGCAAACTAGGCCTATAGGCCTAGGGCCTTAAAAAAAAAAGTATTTTTTTAAAACTGATTCTGTAGGCCTACGTAATTATTTTCTCCTCTGGACGGAATTATTTTTAGACTCCAAAAGTTTGCATATACAAAAGTTAAGTTTACTGAGATAAAATATCTAATTAGGCCTATAGGCCTAAGTAAAGTAGGCTATAACTTATTAGGCCTATAGGCCTAGGCCTATATGAAATTAAAGGAAAATGAATGGGCATTTAGGACATATTAGCCTAATCGTTTTTACTAAATTTATAATTTAGTAGTTTTGTACATAGCCTACCAAAAAAAAAAATATGAAATTTATACATTCTAATTGCTTTCATTTTGTAGGTAATCCATTTGGTAATACAGAAAAAGCAACAAAAGGGTGACTGAACATCCAGTTTTTTGTCATTTTTCACATATTAGTAAGACGAGTCTCTGAAGAAATTTCACTAAAACTTTTTAAAATTCACAGCTTTCATCCTAAATATCCATGTCCATGAAAACACAACTACAATCACATATATGGCACAAATTTTTCAAGAAAAATTAACTAAACACTTTTGAAAAGTGGCACTCAGTTTAAAAACTTACTACTTGCTGCTATGATACTGTTCGAAGCAGTACTTTGCACACAGTGGAGGATTGGCAGTACATCCTTTACATACAAAAGAACTGGATGCTTTACAATGAATGCACTTTCTCTGGTTGCCAGACCACATAATAAGATGCTGAGATCCTTGAAGTCTCTCAAAGAATTTGACATTCTGGATCTACCAGGTAACAACAGAGAAGATTCTTGTTGTACATCCTCAGGCATCAAAGTGGCTGCTGCCTCAGTCAGTTCTTTGATGAGTTGTAACTTGAAATCTAAAATATTATGTTTCCTTTTCTCATTTCTTGTAAGAGTATAAAGAATAAAAGCATTACTATGGCATATTTCTAAAAGCCAATGGAACAGTTTTTTCCACCATTTGTAAGTTTTCCTGTTGAAATTATTATAATAAGTCAAAATTTGATTCGTGTATAACTTTTGGCTTTGTTTTCATCTGCTTTATTAATATTTTTAACTGAAGCCGTGGAGGACACAATAATCACAGGCTTTTTATCTTTCCACGCAGTTACAAAAAATTCAGTTATTGTCATCAAGAAATGATTTTCTTTCAAGATGACAAAGCTTCAGTGTCTTGATTTCAGCAGGAAAGTTTTTCCTATTTATATTCAGAGTGCCTGTAAAATATGTTTTCTGGCTAATCAAGTAAGTTACCAGCTGATGTGTAGTATAATATTGATCGGCAAATACATGATGGCCTTTTTCCAAATGGTGCCAGCAGTGTTTGAAAAACCTTGACTGCCATGCCTCCGTCAAGATCTGCCTCTGGATTATAAGAGGTTTTATTGCCAAAATATGGAAGCAAATTTAAAACATACCCAGTAGTTGAGTCACACAGTCCGAATACTTTGATGTGATCCTTCTTTGGCTTACTGCAATTATGCTGTTTATGCTGCCAACTGCCTGTAAAACCAACAACCATTTCATCCAACGATAAATTTTCAAATGGGTAAAATGCATCGTTGAATTTTGCTAACAGCAAATTCATGAAGGATTCTATTTTGGCTGTACTTTCAGAATTAGACTGAACATTGCAGCATTGTATGAAAAATACTTTCAAAGTGTTCACGTTTGAACATAGTGTGATAAAATGCAGTATAAAAAATGTCCTTTCTCAACCAGTAGTGCTTGATGCTTGGTCAAACATCAATCCCCATTGCTATAAGTATGGTCAACAATTTTATCAGCTCATATATAGTAAGAGCTGTCCAGCTTGAATAAATAGACCTCATTTTCTGTGGATTGTTCACCATGCATTTATATGATGCATATGTATTTATTGAATCACAAAAGTTGAAGAACATCATCTGTCAACAGAGCCTTGAGACAGTCCAGTGGTGTAGAGCTGTCATTTAGATTCACATTAACACCTGGTGTTTTATATGTCATAAATCTAAATGAATTAAACGTGTGTAGCAAGTGTAATTTGCTGGGGAGGTTAAGATGTTATACCTAACAAGAAAGATAGTGGTGTCTGTGTCAACTGTGTGAGGTCAAGCACATGTAGGTCCCTGAATCTAAAAAAGATGATGATGATAATGATATATATATTATCAGGGAACCTAACGCTACCTCCCTAGATCTCACACAGTCCGTATTTTGATTCTAGTGGCTGGTGTATGATGTCTCTAGTGTCTAGGGGTGAAATGAAAATGATGGAACATCAACACAATACACTTTAACTCACTATAAGAAAATAAGACTGGTTAAAGTTTTCTTTAAAATTTGAATGTTTTTTCTTTGTACAATTTAATCTGCCTGTCCCGCCATCTCTTTTGGACAGATCTTTGAAAATGAGGAAATATATTTACATATAATGCTTTAACTAAAAGGTATGGACTCTTAGTCCTATGAATATATTGTTAATATAGAGTTCCTGTAGGTGTATTCACAGACTAAAACTTTAATAGTTGCTAGTGATTGTCATTGGTTATGAGGAGCTGTTGTTTTCATCATGTCCCATATAATTCAGTTTTATTTTGATAAGAACCAGTTTATTCGGATGAAGTGTCAGATGTCCCAGCTGTTAACGTGTCACCTGGGATTCTTGGTAATGACGATAAAGTCAGTATAGATCAGCACACACACAAGCTCCTTCAGGCTATCTGATGACAGCATAAACTTTATAATGGAGACTTTTCTCTTCTCACTCACTCATCAGGTTTCCTGTCACCGGATGGTAACAGGAAATAAAAACCCACTAATTCAAAGAAATATATCACAAATAACGTTGACTGGCAAAGAATATGGCCTCAGTTTTGCTCTGCCCCGTCCAGATAGTGAATTTAATAGTTAATTTTACAATTATCACATCTGCTCTCAACGTAGTTGTTTGTATACAGTTTTCTAGTCAAATGGTCACGAGACCACTATGCCTTTTGCCAATATCTATTTGAGCCGACCAATGAAAGCAGGCACTACTAAATCTTTTTGAATTTAATTTGAAAAAACAAAAACCAAAACTCCAAACAAACTATGTGCCTCGTAGTCCATTGGTCAGTCTGCGTTAGTTATGCCAATAGAAAAAGATGTTTAGTTTTAGTTAACCTTTTTCCTATCTCACCCCTTTTACTCTTATACCAACGAATAGGATTTGAATTACTACCATGCCTCTTTTTTTTTTTACTTGCTTCCCCAATAACGTTATGTGTAACGAGCAAGAACAACAGTCTGTCCGTCCAAGCGTTCTTAGACATATAGTATTATCTCAATAACTTGGCTAATACTTGGACTACCATAGTTTTTAAAACATATTGTTGCTCAGGGGACACTAAGCTATCCTACGATATGATTTTTATGGTCAGTTTCCTTATGGTTTAGATTTTCAGTTTTGTCACTGTCAATCGTCAAATATAACTTTTACACAAGTCGGCCATCTCCCCTCCCCTATCTCTAACATTTTTTTCATTATTCAAATAAACAACTAGTTTGAGTGACATCAGAATTTTACCGCTAGGAGGAAATGGAAAACTGTCTGTGTGTTTGTCTCTGCTGGCTTTGCTCACAGCATGTATATATATATTAAAGAGACCGCGTGCAGAGCGAAGAGGGGTTTTTCAAAACATTGGTAGTGTTGGCGTTAATTATTACAATCGTCTCATTCTTACTACTGGGAAATGTCCTAATTATTACAAATGTTAGTGTTAAAGTTAACATATTACGTTAATTCAAATGCCAGTTTGGTCACACAGTTCTGGCAATTTGTTAATTATAAGCTTTTCCCCCGTTTCGTGCAGCAGATCGGCGAGATGTTAAAATGTTTATTGTACGTTTCGAAACCGAAACTAAAAGCGTGTTAGATTTTTACGGCGGGTCATTTTTCAAGCATTTCCACTGCACCAAAGGCAGCGCTCTACTGGCGTTGAAGATGAAAATAGTTAGACACCTGAGGGCGGGTGTATTTATTAGCATAGGACTAAAATCTTACTGAAATAAGCGATTATCTCACAGATTTCGCTACAACGTGGCACCTTCGCTTATTCTCTCCAAACAGATTTTACAAGTTCAGACTCAACTTTCGTACGATTTGTGTCTAATACAGTTTCCATCCATTCTCGTGCCTGAATAGCTGTTAAATGAGCAGGACATTTCTATTGTAAACCGCTTCCATTCGGTGTATTTTCAGCCATTGTTTATCACTAAGAAATGCGAATAAAAATTAAGCTAACTCACTGAAATTCCCACCAAAAGTGAACAAAGACCGTTGAAATGCTTAAAAATGGTTTTACTTCCGTCCTGGATAAAATTCTGGTCACTTAAAAATACTAGATAGGAAAAAGAATCAAAATTAGTTCCGAGTCTTTAAAAAGATCTTACGGACGGAATCAGTTATTATTCTTACATTTGTTATGTTTAAAAATTGGGCCGAAGGGAAAGGTAGTGAACTGGAGGCTGCCATATTGGTCTATTTTTGGCAAGTGACTATGATTACGAATAATGTGTGTAATTAGGTTAGGCCTACGTACGAGATGATATCTGTAAATGCGAAGGTATATAGTTGGAGCAATTTTTGAATTGTTGATGGCATTGTGAAGGGAGGTGGGAGTGCAAGCTAGGGTGGGGGTGGCACCACTGGGGGGGAGGGGGGGTTACGGTTAGGTCTGTCTCCATTTTCATTTTAGAACATGTCTGCTATCATTTTACACATTGTAATTTTGCTACACTTTGCGCGCTGACATTGACCCAAAATCCGACTCTTTTTTGAGCTTACACCATTGGGAAAAAAAGCCTCTGAACTGAGGAGTTTGCACTCACGGTCCAGCAGAAATAGGGCGGCGGTGTTCGGGTTGGCGTTAATAATGGGTATTTTACATTGTGTCGAAGCAATATACCAACATTTCAATAATGTTCAAGTAAAATGGTGGCCCTTTTTCCACTATCCTTCCCATTTACCAAAAATTTGACTGGCATACTAACGTGCCAAACTTATAAGCATGTACAGACAACAAGTAACGATTAAAATCGAAATAGGGTAGAATCACAGAATAGTAGACACACTGCGACATGTTTCCAAAGTGGCTATTAATAAATACATCAGCTAAATCACTTGGGCTTATTTAAAATAGCCTAATACACTAACCTTAATCCTCAGACCTGTTGCAAGCTTATTTAACAATAATAACGTCCAATCAACACTGAAGCCATACATTAAAAAACAAAACAGGAAGACAGTACCATTGATCTGCAGGTTTTTTTTTTAATTTGCCTCTTATTGGTCATACCGTCAAACTTAGAAACAAGGTCCATTGGTTATATTAAAGCACATGTCCAAATATAAATGACAGTGTGGTCTGGTTGTTAAATAGTTTTGGTTAGCACAGAGCTCTGCACCAGTGTTTATAACTAACTGTGCTTGAGAATGTATGACAAAAAATGTGTTTAAAAAGCTGCAGGATTTAAAACAAAAACAAACCACTGTACTGGTAATGCTATTGTTGGCCTGGGCTTACGTTATTGTCACTGCAGTTTTCAAAATTAATACAATTTTCTATCAAAATTAATACAATTTTCTATCAAAATTAATACAATTTTCTATTCTTGTTTAGCCCATGGAGAATCATGGAAGACTGTGGGGGTGCGTTCTCCATGGGGGCCATTGGAGGCTCCCTCTTTCATGGCATCAAGGGATATAGAAATGCACCTAGTGTAAGTTCTGACCAGGCTTTTATTTTCATAATTTCATTTTTCTTCTTGCTATTATTGGAGCACACACCAACAACATCTGTTCCTGTTTTGGAGCTGGTTTATGTGATTTAACCTGGAGGCCTCTATTTTATGTAATTTCCATGTTACTCATTAAACACTAGATATGAATATTTATTCTGTTTGTTTTGAAGCATTGCTTTGGACTCAGACAAGTTCTTTGCCACAAAAGCAGTTTTCTCCTCTTCCCTTTGTTTTTTGTTTCTCAGTCCTTTCAGTACAGTACAGGCCTTTTTTTGTAGTTCTTTTCAAATCTGTATCTACATTGTCCTTCTGTCTTACCACATCATCTTGCTTGATCTTCTTTCATTCAGAGATTTATTTTAAAGTTACTAGTACAGAGATTTTCTTTGTCGTTTTAATTTGTAATTATTTTTTACAAGTAATTGTTAGAATTATATGTACTTCATCATTGTCTTCCTGACTATATTTATTGAAAATGTAAATTACAATGATAAATGAAGGCATTTGGTTAGGATAAAAGTAAACAAATCTGTCAGTCAATACCCTTTAGCTCCCCAGGGAACATAGGCCTTCAACAAACACATGCCAAGTCCTCCTGTCACATGCCATCAGCTCAGGTTCTTTCCATGTTTACCACATAATTTTCACCTCTGTATCAAGTTCTCTTCTCCGTGTGTTTTTTGGTCTACCTCTGCCTCTCTTTCCCTGTGGATTCCAGAACAAGGACTGCCTTGTAATACTATCAACAGGTTTCCTCAATGTGTGTCCTATCCATCGCCAGCATCTTTTCATCTCTTGGTCCACTGGCACATGTTTGGTGCTTGTCATCAGTTTCACATTTGTGATTTGGTCATACCATTTTGATCCTTCTAAGCACTCATTTATGAAAGTCTGTAGCTTTTTGGTTGTTGATTTTTTTTGTGTTTTGTTTTGTTCACTCCATGTTTCAGAGCCATACAATAGGACTGACTTGACATTTAAGTTGAAGATTCTTATTTTCATTTTGGACTTGATTTCTCTTGATCTCCATATGTTTCCCAGTGCAGTGAAAGTTCCTCTTGCTTTTTGTATTCTTATTTTGATATCATTGTCTGTCCCTCCCACATTGTCTATATTGCTGTGAAGATATGTGTACGTATCTACATCTTTTAGTGGAATTTCTTCATGTTTAACCCTGTTATCATTTCTTGCATTTATTCTCATTATCTTTGTCTTTTCCCTGTGTATTTTCAGACCCACTTGTTGTGACCTCTCATCAAGTATTTTCATTTTGTCTTGCATCTGATTATGGTTATGGGACAGATCTGCACTTCATTTATATCAGGTTTGCTGGAGAGCTCTGGCTTGCCAGACAGAACTAGATTTATTTGCAAGAACGTGGCCTAGTTTTGGTTTAGAAAATAAATGTGTTTCGTTTTATTGACTCTTTTAACAGGGCAACTACCGAAGGTTAATTAGTAGTTTTGTCACTTTGAAGGAAAGGGCACCAGTTGTTGGAGGTAAAGTAGCTATTGTGTAGATGATTTTTTTATGTTTTGTGATTGTTCTTTTATATTTAGAATGATAGGGGAATGTAAAACATATTGACTGTGTCCATGAAATGCTAAAGTAGATTTATGCCATTGTTAAAGAAGATTATTATGTATATTTACATGTTGGCCTCACTTAGATCTGTTAGCAGTTTAATCTACGCGGTAACATTTATATCTGGAGTCAACATGATATGTTTTGCACTATTAGTAATTATAAATGAACGCGATAATAGGTTGAGGTCACTAAGCAATGTTGACGTAATGAGGTGTCGCGCTAATTATTTTCGAGCTCTAATTTTTTGCTGTAGCCGTCTTTTTTACTATTGACGCCTTCAGCATTCCAGTGCATTATTTTAAATGGTCTTTTCTTTGCTTGGCCAGTAGCTCTATTCTCATGCCTCCTGGCTCCCCGGGGCAATTGAGAAGGACCCCCAGTAGTAGGGGTTGGGCCCTTCCGAGGCAGAGGGCCCGGCACTGCGCCTGCCTGGGTGTCCGTCACAGGGCGAGTGCCATAACGTTTTGCAGATATAGGCATACTTCCCATAGCGCTAATGCGTGGCATCCTGATTGCTGTGGTGCGCCTCTTGGCTGGTTGCCTCCGTCTTCAGCACCTTGACTTGCTAGGGCAGACTGTGGTCTTGCTCGAGTCTAGGAGGGCCTGGCCAGTCTTGGTTTTTCAGCCGCTGATGGCTGTACTTGAGCCCCATCTCCACGTCAAGGAGCTGGCCTTGATGGGGGATATTCTGTTCATAATTTGTTAAATTATTTTTGTTGTTGCTGTTAGCTTTGCTTTGTTGTTGTTTTTTTTTTTTGTCGTTCTCTTAATCTTTCCAGTTATATTTTGATCATTTAAATATTTCCAATAAATTAATGTCATAATATTCTGTGTCGGCCCTACATAACTAGAAAAAAAGTTTGTTTGCGTAAACTTCGCTGCTTTATTTTTCAATAAAAGAGTCCAGGAGGTCCATGAATGCAGACACACTCACTTCTTTTTTACAGTGTAAGATTAACATTGATATATGCTGTGCAGACTTTAAGCCCACAAATGCAATTCTGCAAAGTGCATGTGTTGATTATAATACAATACACTGCATCGAATGAATAGTACCTCACGATCACTAAGTTTTTTATATGTAAAGAACAGCATGAGACTATTAGCATGTTTTATACCACACTAATTCAAATGCTAATAGATTTGTATATGTTATTTCTCATTTTAAAACTGTATTGTGTATAATTTATTAATATATCTTTTGCGTAAGGATTTTTGGGTGTTTGTAAGGATTTTTTTGGTCCAGCGTACAGATTTTTGTCTCAGGAGGTTGACAGGTATGTTGATTGTCATTGCAAATGCTAAAATCACTGGGAACTGATGACGTCGCATCCTAAATGGCAAACTGCGCTTGCTCGGTTCTAAGTCAATGCGAGGAATTAAGACTTGTTCTCCTTTATTACTGCCAGTGATAATTTCTGCATCAATCGAATTCTGATGCTAGACTTTTATGACCAAACACGTGCTATTCAATAGTCCGTTTTTTGCGTTCAGATTTCGCAATAGCATGATAAATGCAGCAACCTTTAATTTCAGCAAATGCGGTGGCATTCCTGATGGGCACTGCTCGTTAAGGAACTTGGTTGGGAAATCAACTGCGTCGTCGGGATCATCGGAAATCATGGTATCTATGCTCCAATAAACCGTTTCATTTCCAGCGACTAGCTCCAACAATAAGTCTGCAATACTTTAAATTAAAATTTTGTCTTGAAGAAACAATTAACAACTTACATTTTAAGGTTAATTTTAACAAAATGGTTCTACAATAAAAAACTTTTATTTTATTTATATATCACTGACACTCACTTTGTGTTTCACAATTCACCGACTTTTCTTCATTGAGTGTTACTATTTGCAGGAGAGTACATATAAGGGAAACAATACAATTAATGTCTAACTTTGAACCACAGTTGCATCCCTTAGACGTGACCGACGTACAAACGACGAGAATTGTGGAGTTTGATGATATATATATATATGTCTCCAGACATGAGTCCGATTGAGCACCTGTGGGATGAGCTGCATAGACGTGTTTGTCGCCGAGACGTTGCTCCAGCCAATCGTCGTGATCTGTTCCAGGCACTCCAGGAAGAGTGGGCAGCCATCCCACAGGCCCACATCAGACGTCTGATCGCATCCATGCCCAGGAGATGCCAGTCACTGATCGATGCAAGAGGAGGCCACACACCATACTAACGGGAAAGCCCGTACGCCAAAAAAACCAAAAAACTCGTGACCCAGATGCAAAACAACTGTCAATTGATTGGTTGGTTCAATTGTGTGCAATTTGAACAATTAACTCATTAAGTTAAAAAAGTTATTGAATGTCAAAATTATGGCTATGTGTGTGCCTTCAGAAGCTATGCGTTTCTTTTTTTGAACAGTATATATATATATATATATATATATATATATATATATATATATATATATGGCCTGTAGGTCCTCTCGAATCTTTTGGCCAAATACCATCACTAACCAAGATCTGCTTACTCGTAGCAAGCAAGAGGACATGCACACCATCATAGCTGGCAGACGCTGGAGCTGGGTTGGTCATGTCCTCAGAAGAGACCCCGATGCCATCACAAGAACAGCTATGCTTTGGACCCCTGAAGGAAAACGAAAGAGAGGCCGACCAAAAACAACCTGGCGGAGGACTGTGGAGGCTGAGATGCAAAGAATGAACCAGAGTTGGGGCACTGTACGAAGGATGGCCACCGACCGAGCAAAGTGGAATCAATTTGTTGCTGCCCTACAAGACGCCACTAGGCGTGATGGCCACTGACTGCTTTGACGGTCGGCGGCTAAGGATCAAAGAAGTAGGTCCTCTGTCTTAAGTTTTAACATAATTATCATATTCATATATATATATATATATATATATATATATATATATATATATATATATATATATATATATATATATATATATATATATATATATATATATATATATATATATATATATAATTCAATATCAAAATCCTGGAATCTGTAAGATCAGCAGATATAGCTGAAATGCAAACACATGTCAATGTCACATGGCAATGGTTTCAGAAGAGCATCTCATTTTACACTGATCACTATATCAGCTCTCTACAAACTCACTACAGCCTTGAATAACACCCTGTAAGTTTATAAAGTTATGATCTGACTTACAGTCTTAACTCAAAACATATTTGGCTCAAAGAAACATTTAATTCAAAGACACAACTAAGTCAAAGACATAACGAACACATGTGGAATATTAAGAACAACACATTATTAGTGTGCACTTACTACACATCTTTACATTGATGACTATAATAAAGAAACGTTTACACAGTCATACTGTCTTTAATCTTTCAAGCTGTCATTTATGTACAAAAAATCATAAAGTACCCTCTCTACAAACAATCGTAAGACAATGTATCCACAAACCTGCATCGCACTGTCTATAGAAACATTAATGCAGTAATGGCCTACAACACCCACACAGTCGTGTCTCTTCTAACATTCATACAGTAATGTTCTACCAACATTCATACAGTAATGTTCTACCAACATTCATACACCCATGTCTATACAAACACTCATAAAGTCATTCATTACACCTTGAATAACATATCTGCAAGTCACTTTCAGATGGTTGGTAGGTTGGTTGGTATCAATCCCAGGGCGCGAGTTATTCACTCTTTTGCCCTTTAGGGGATGAGTTATACACTCGTTCATACCCTTGAGCCATTTACCCGTTGTGCAGACTGCCTAGCACGGCGGTGGCACAGCCACCGCCGCCCTCTGCACTTGGTCCGAGTTGCCACACGGCCGGGAAGTTA
Organism: Oreohelix idahoensis; assembly: GCA_024509875.1. Lineage (NCBI taxonomy): Eukaryota > Metazoa > Mollusca > Gastropoda > Stylommatophora > Oreohelicidae > Oreohelix > Oreohelix idahoensis. Next base: position 4,030 of record JAMPIV010008268.1, on the reverse strand, counting down.
CCAATCGTGACACCAGGCGATGGTAGTGCAACCCGCCGTGCATCCCACACGGTATCAGACGAGTAGTGGGTGTGTTTTGGGCTTTCTTTCAACCCCAGGGAGCATCCTAGACTCGGAACAGAGTACACCAGGCCCACTATGGCGTGTGTGTACTGTTCACTTTCAGATACCTCATAGTTAGATGCAACACATGAAAATAAACTCTTAACATGATAGTGTTTGGGTTAGCAGCTCCACTATATATATGTATATAATGAATGGGGCTTTTGTAAAACAGATAATCTTCTTCTTCAAGTACCGTGCCTAGTGGCATAGGAGATCATGCCTCTCCACAACCTCATGTCTCCAGTACAATTTATCAATTCTGCTGTTGACTTCTTTCCATGCCACGATGTCAAACTGTCCAGTATTTGCTCTCTTTGTCTTCCCCTATCTCTTTTTCCTTCAATCCTACCTGTTGTTACGATATATTCCAGCTTTTCTCTTCTCATAGTATGCCCAAAAAAAGTGGATTGCTTCTTTCTAACTTGTGAAATAAGTTTCCTTAGCGCATTGGCCTCTATCAGGACATCCTCATTACTCTATTTTGCTGTCCATGGTACTTTTAACATTCTTCTGTAAAACCACATCTCTGTTGCCCCTATTGCCTTCCCTATTTGTTTACTAATTGTCCATGACTCACTCCCATATGTCAGGACTGGTTCTATATAACAATGAAGAACTCTCTTTCTTACTTCCAATGACAAAGAATTGTTGTATAAAATACTCTTCATTTTATAGAATGCTGCTTTTGCCTGAGCTATTCTGCTCTTCACATCTGAGATGCATCTTCCATCCGTTGTTTTTAATGTGCCTAGGTATTTGAATACATTGACCTGTTTTTTTTTTTTTTAACGTACGCCCGCTATTACTTGAGGCGAGAATCTCCAGTTAGTGTATCTAACCTGAGACTGATTTTTACGTGAGTATCCCTTTTTTCGATGTACACTGACAGGTGTCCACTCGCCATTCAGGCAGATACTCGCCGTCTTCGGAGGGTAACCATTAGAGCTGGGTCGGCTCAGGAGCCGCCAGTCCTTGGTCGATGACACTCCTTCAAATGTCTTCGCCTGGACTTGAATTAATCCAGTCCAGGTCCCGGTCTATGACACCTATTAAAATGCTTGAACCTGGATCACCCGATCGCCAGCGCAGTATGGTAACCATTACACCAGCACGGCCCCTTAATTGACTTCTTTTAAAATGGTTCCATTTACTTTGATAGTGCTTTCTGGGGAAGCCCTTTTCTTTCAGACGACCATTACTTAAAAAAAAAACCCAAAAAAACAGATAATGGCAAGTGAAAAAAAAAATGAAAAATGGTAATGAAGTAATTACAAATGGACAATGCACTAGTCACATCAGATGTTTTGGGATTACTCTTTATCAGTCACTGTCATGAACAGGAAAACAGGTTATGAGAGAATAATAAAGGACAAGTACATATACATGGAACAAGAATAATAATTAATTAACAAATAAAACAACACTAAAAAAAAATATCTTACTTACTTAGTCGTTCCCATTCTACCGTGAGGTGTAGAGGTTTGGAAGAGAGAGCGCCAGACTATCCTATTGGCTGTCTTCCTCCTGGCCTGGTTCCATTCTAGTCCTCGGTCCTTCAAAGATTGTCTAATGTTGTCCTCCCAGCGGACTCTGGGTCGTCCTCAGGGTCTGGATCCTTGGCTCTTTGTTTCCCATGCTTGTCGTGGTATCCGATCTTCTCCCATTCTGCAGACATGGCCAAACCATCTTAATTGGGACTGTTCTACTTGGGTCTGCAGGGGGTATGATTTAAGGCCTTGACGTATCGTCTGGTTGCGTACCATGTCTCTTCTTGTTACTTCAACCACCTTCCTCAGATACCTCATTTCTGAGGTTTGGATCTGGCTTTTATGGGTTGTAGTCATTGCCCATGACTCGCATCCATATGTCAAGACTGGGACATAGGTGGAGCGGTATACAGCCATCTTCGTTTTGTTACCAACCTCTCTCTTGCTGAGGAATCCTCGATTTATGGCCTGAAAAAGTCTCCCAGCTGCTGCTTTTCGAGTGGCCAACTCTTCTTTAATGCCTCCCTTTCAATGTAAAGAAATTACAATAACACAGCAAAGAATATGAAATGAATTAAAGGAATGAACAGGATGGCCTGCAGTAAATGTTATGTCCTGTGATGAATCAATATCATCTCAAAATATTGTGATGATAAATAGGAACAGGTATTGAAACCAATAATACAGGCCTACATATCTGTTGTTGTTTAACTCTTTCAGTCCCAAGCATTAAAGTGGGTTTGGCCCAAACAAAAATGGCCACCCCAGAGCGTTTTTATTGTTGTTGTTTGGAAATAATGTTCATATTCATAAATAACTTTGTTGTTGTATATGAAACTGAAGGTAAATGGATGTACTTTACTCTTGTGTTACAAGTATAAAAGCTTTCATTGAAAAATGATTAGTTATTCAAGGTAAAATGGAGGACAAAAGAAGAAGCCTTCTATAATTGTTCCTCATGAGAATATCCAAAGGTAAAGTTTCAAAATGTCACAAACAGAAGTATTCTAACAAAGTACAATCAGTTTTTAATCAATAAACACTCAGAAGATTGTTAATTTCACAAATTACAACAACAGGTCACATGGTTGTAAAAAATAGGAAATGGCCAACCCAGTGTGTTTTTATTGTTGTTGTTTGGAAATAATTTTTTTTTTAATGTTCATATGCATAAATAACTTTGTTGTTGTATATGAAACTGAAGGTAAATGGATGTACTTTACTCTTGTGCTACAAGTATAAAAGCTTTCATTGAAAAATTATTAGTTATTCAAGGTAAAATGGAGGACAAAAAAAAGGAGCCGGTGAAAAATTAGAGAAACGTATTCATTAAAATTCTTAATGAATTGTTCCTCATGAGAATATCCAAGGGTAAAGTTTTAAAATGTCACAAACAGAAGTATTCCAAGTGGATGTGAGTATAATGATCTGCAAAAACGAACTGCTACATTGAGTATGATCCAAGAAAGCTATCCCGATCAATCATGGATACATGCCTATACAGATGGATCAGCAACTAATGCTGTTAGGAATGGAGGTGCCGGTATCTTTATCTCATATCCTGACAACCACTATGAGACTAGGCACATTCCCACTGGTAAATTCTGTTCCAACTATACAGCTGAGGTTCAAGCTCTAGAGCAAGCTGCAAATATGATTTATAACACCAACTCTGACTGCCACCAGGTAGTCATCCTCACAGATGCACTGTCTGTCCTGCAAGCTCTCAAGGGTGGTAAACTTCCGCATCTGAGAAATGAACTAAACAAGGTAGCTGTGTCATAAAATTAACGAGTGATACAACGTAAAAATATCTCCAAAGGATAAAATGTAAGGATAAAAACCAATGCGTAAGCTGCTGGAATACATGATCGCCCGCGCCGCGGGTCATCAGGTGGGGACAAGTGTCTTTAACATCATCGTCAGGATCTGTATGAATTAAAAGTGTCGCTGATTGAAAAACCGACCTCGAGAAAACCGCAGGTCGAGACGCAGGTTGTTTTCAAATATCTACGTAGTATGGAAGAGGGAGGGATTATTTGTTGGGGGCCCCCCCCTTCTGGCGGTGGTGTCTAACAAATCACTTTTAACGACAAAAATTTGGTGGGGAGTGGAAGAGGTTGGATCTCAAAACATCGAGTACAGAGTTTTGTGAGAAACACAAGTAGAGGACGGACAGACTAAACAGATAAAACCTTCCATACTTGACTGAAAGCATGACTGAAATGACTTAAGTGTAGGAAATATAGATTTAATTCAAATAAAATAGGCAGTGATTGGCACAGACAATATATTCATTAGCGCTCAGATCGCGAAAGTGGGGCCATTTCTTCAATAGGTTGTTCTGTCGATAGACATCATGATTTGTAATGTGTGGTTGATTTCCATATGAAAAGGAAAGTGTAAGAAGTTTTAGGGACGCATACTATAGCCATCAG
>JAMPIV010008267.1:0-32391 GCA_024509875.1 Oreohelix idahoensis | reverse complement strand
GGATCACAAGATAAAAACAACTGTATGTAACGAACCAACCAGGATCCTCCCATGGCCAGATAAGCGGCGAAACCGAGCAGATTTAGATTACACAATAAGTTGGCTGAAAAATACTCGCAGCTAGCTGGATAAGGTCATGTAGTACGAATAGTCTACTGAGACCAATATTCGTACGAGGTGTAAAAACAATGTTCTCATACATCGCATTTCATTATAAGGAGCGAGAAAATGAAATCTCCAAAAATTGTTACATTCTAGTGTGTGAAAAACTAAGTCAAGAATCGTAACTTCTAGTGGGGGGTAATCTATAAAAAAAAACCTAACATTCTAGTGCAAGAAAACAAAATAACAAGAATTGTAATATTTTAGTGCAGGAACAAAATAATTTTTAAAATAGTAACGATTGCTAGTGCAGGAAAACAAAATTGCACCATTCTAGTGTGCGAGAAACAATAGCTTAAAAAGTGGTAACATTCTAGTGTGTGGGGAGAAAATAATCGAAAAAAATAGAAACATTGTAGTGTTTGAAATACAGCATCTCAAAAATCGTAACACTATAGTGTGACAAAAAAGAATCTTTTAAAATCAAAACATACTAGTGTGAATGTCGCAGAAAATGGCTTATTCACCGTAGAGAAACGACTAAAGTCATCTTTGAGTACTAGTCCAGAAACGTCCAGATAAGACAAATACAGATGCACATACAATACAAACAGTCAGTGTACCACTGCCACTGTTACTGGATGAATGATTGAAAAATTATATTATATTTATTCATTAAGGAATTGTAATTAAGATGTGTATATATATATATGTCGGCGTCTGTGGCCTAATGGATATGAACGCAGTTTCATAATCCAGATATACCAGGTTCGAAACCTGCTGCAGGCGGTTTGGTAGCAGATCGCTTTGTGTGGATTTTTAACAATGGTATAAGCGCCGTACCGTTCAGAAAGCAATGGCAAACTACTGAATGAAAAAAAAAATTGCCTAGAAAAATCACAAACAGCCAATAAATGCTGGGGTTGATTGCCACGTCCTGTAAAGGATAAGCAACTAACTATATATATATATATATATATAATATATATACTATAATATATATATATATATATATATTATATATATATATATATATAGTAATATATATATATATATATATATATATAAATATATATATATATATATATATATATATATATATGTATATATATATATACGAAATGAAGAATTAACAATATAATATCATCAGTCAATACTAAATTACAAGACTATTACCGACACTAATTTCAGCAGCAGCAGCTTCATCATCATCACATCAATCATCATCATTTTACCATTTTTGCTCCTATGGAGCATGGAGCCACCATTATATCTGATCCCCTTGCAGGAATCCCGTGCAAAGAAATCACATGTTCTTGGTTTCTGCTGCAATTTGTTTCAAATGATATGGTAGCCAGCCTCACTAGATATAAGCCGCCTTATTCGAAATTGCTAAGGGAGACGGGGTCCTATTTTTTCTATACTACACAAGAGACCGCCGGGAAGTGCATGAATTTAATCATAGGCTGGCTAAAAGTTGGTTGTTCCTGAAATTTTATTCATTAAGCTGAGGTCTTGTTAACAAGCGGTTTTAAATTGTGCTTGTGTCCGTGCATTGAAAGTGACTGCCGAATTAAGGGAGCCCAGTCCTTTTCTCAAAGTGGAGACGGTGCGAAGAAGTGTGTTGGCTACAACTAATTAACAAATCCAGTGAATAAATAAATAAATATAAGTCTATAAACTAATAATACGGTATTGAATCAGTTTTACAAATAACATTTCACATGAGACAAGGGACGTTTCGGGTTTTACCCTTCGTCAGCCACAAACAGGTTACAAAGACAAGAATTACATATAGTAATAGGTACTACAAAAACATACGATGATAAGAAACAATACAAAATGAGCGATACAAGCAGATGGAAAAAGTACAATGATAATACAAGAAAATCTAAAAACCTAACAGAAATGCCGAAGCAAGATAGTAAATAATAAACGAAACGAACAAGAGAGAATGAACAAAACTTCGGAACAAGTAACTTAGCTAGAACTGTAAATGCTAGGAATACACAAGATTGCAGTACTCTCTCCAAGAAATCTCGAAGGAAGTGACGTATAAGATAGCGACTATTTTTAGAGATACAAAAGGATATGAAACGAACCAAAACCAATACATAAGAAGATAGATCGAAAAAACAACGAATAAAGAAGAATGAAAGAGAGAGAAAAGCTACCAGAATTTATGCAAAATGATGTTGAACATTAAGACCTTCAGGACATAAAACGCCCAATAGAAAAATAAGACGATTCTATAATGAAAAGCGAGTCCTGTCATCCCCGACACATGAACGGAGGGCCGTGACATGGATATCGGATTTACCTGAATGGTCAGGCCTATTGAAATGAAGGGTCACCGGTAAATGTTTGCCATGATAGATGTCATTCAAGGGCTCACGAAACCTGTCTGCCAAACGCCTGCCAGTTTCACCAATATAGGTAATGCCGCACCTCTTGCAGATGATAGCATAAATAAGGTTTCTGGATTCGCACGTGAAAGACTCTCTTTATGATAAATTTTCCTTTCGGAAAAGTGACTGTCTGAGTTTGGAGTACAAACGGACAGCTCTTACATATACGGTGTTGGCACGGTTTAGTACCAAAGTATGAAGGGCTAGTATGTCGCAGACGACTGTTTTCAAGAATATCCCTAAAATTCCTATCCCTACGATATGCTACCAAAGGTGTATCACGAAACAACTCTCTGGTATCAGGATCAGAGTGGAGAATAGGCAGATGTCGAAACAGAATTCTCTTCACTGCCAGACAGTGAGGATGGAAAGTTAGAACTAGTTTGAGTCTGTCAGATTGGACAGAAGGTTTAGTAGTGAGTGCAATCTGACGCGTGACGCGTGTGATACGATAAAGAGCATCAGATAAAACATGTTCTGGATAAAGACGTTGGCGAAAGAACTCGAGCATCTCTTGAGCTCGCTGATGGAAAACATCGTCATCGTGACATAACCGACGCAAGCGAAGAAGTTGAGAAAAGGGAATGGAATTTTTACAACTAAGAGGATGCGATAAAGTATAAAGAAGGAAATCGTGAGCGTTAGTAGCCTTATAATAGACAGACGTTATAAGACCAGTAGGGCTAATAGTCACAGTGATGTCAAGGAAGTTCACTGAAGCCGTAGAAATTTCAGAAGTGAATTTGATGGCTACAAGTGTCAGGGACAAAGACTGCCTTGTAACGCTATCAATAGGTTTGAGCGTGTCCTATCTAACGCTAGCGTCTTTGTGTATCACCTCTTTGGTCACCTGGGCACTGTTTGGTTCTTGGTCACCAGTTGCACACTGGTGATCGTGTCGTACCATTTCAATTCTTCTTTTCTACAATTATGAAAGTGTATAAGCTTTTGGGTTGTCGTTGTTGTTGGTCTCCGTGCTCCAGAGCCATCAAATAGAGCTGCCTTGATATCTGATTTGAAAATTATGATTCTCCCCCTTGCACTTCATTAAAAAAAATATTTACATATAATGCAGGGAAAGCTTCTCTTGCCTATTGTAATCTTACGTTAATAAAACGACCTGTTCCTCAAACTTTTCCTATATTGTTGCCGAGTTATATGTCTGAGTCCACATCTTGTGGAAATTCATCTACAGGTATATTCTAGCTATTATTTGCTGCATTCAGTCTCATAATCTTTGTCTTCTTCTTGTATATTTGCAGACCTAATAGATTTGACTTCTCATCACATAATCTCAATTAGTTTTGCATCTAATTACGGTAATGGAATTTAAAGCTAGGACGTCGGCAAAATTTACATCGTAAAGCTGATTTGTCAGTCAACTGAATTACATTTGTTTTGGGTGATTCGTTGTTTTCATAACCTATTCTTTAGCCAGTGTGCACATAAATTGTGACTTTAAGAAACCATACCTCTCTTCATCTCTGTATTTCCAATCTTTGGCAACCCAATTAATTTAATTAATTTCATTCATCTCCCTTTGCTCCTTACACAGCACGGAACCACCGCTACAGTCGGTCACCTTGCAGAAAGCCTGCATTAAAGTACATGCTCATGCAACAGTGAATTATGTAGCTATTTGTTTGACACAATCAGATTGCCAGTCCAATGCACAACCTTGCAGAAGTCGCGTTTACCTGCATGCTTGTCAAGATGATATGTCTTCAGAATTTTGGTATGATGTCTGTTTTTATTTCTCACCACACAATGGAAATAGGAAACACAGTAATTCCTCGCTTAGCGCTTCGTATACGTTCCTAGAAACCAGAGCGCTAAAGGAACAGCGCTCTACATTATTGTATGGCATGAGTGACATGAAATACGGACATGTTATTTTTTACCTGATATATATATATATATATATATATATATATATATATATATAATATTATATATATATATATATATATATATATATATATATATATATATATATATATATATATATATATATATACATATATATATATGTCGGCGTCTGTGGCCTAATGGATATGAACGCAGTTTCATAATCCAAATATACCAGGTTCGAAACCTGCTGCAGGCGGTTTGGTAGCAGATCGCTTTGTGTGGATTTTTAACAATGGTATAAGCGCCGTACCGTTCAGAAAGCAATGGCAAACTACTGAATGAAAAAATTGCCTAGAAAAATCACAAACAGCCAATAAAAGCTGGGGTTGATTGCCACGTCCTGTAAAGGATAAGCAACTAACTTTATATATATATATATATATATATATATATATATATATATATATATATATATATATATATGTATATATAGATTTATATATATATATATATATAAAGAAATTCAAGACTAATCGACAAATAAGAGAAGACTCTAGGCAGAAATATGTCTCCGACTATATAAGGAAAAGACGATGGTCATATATCGGTCATGTCCTACGAATGCAAAACAACAGAATACCACTACAGGCGCTCACTTGGGTTCCTGAGGGTAAGCGGAAAAAAGGAGACCAAAAGAAACACTCAGAAGAACAATAATAAGAGAAGGAAGAACGTTGGGCCTAAATAATGTGCAAGAGCTAAGAGGAGTGGCGTCACAACGAACAACCTGGAGAGCACTGGTTTCTGCCTTATGCGCCGTGTTTGGCGCTTAAAGAATTTATTATTATTATTATATATATATATATATATATTATATATATATATATAATATATATATATAATATAATATATATTAATATATATATATATATATATATATATATATATAAAATATATATATATATATATACAGTAATTCATGGATTGTAAAACAACGAGCACTAAGTGTACAATAACGAAACTTTTTTGAATGGTGGATTATGAAAAGTCATTACATCATTACAACAGCTGCACATCATAGAATCAGCGGTAGGGAACATCTTAGATGAAAGCAAAGACGCCCTCTTGCTTTATCAGTAATTAAGCAGATTGTGCTGGCGATTTTCGTGTTAATCTGCCGTGGCCAAGCTGTGGTAGCCGAGAATTATCTCAGCCGCTCCTTGCAACGAAGGGAGAAATAAGTAACAAGCAAACATGATAACTAATCTATGGGAGGTGTGTACGAAGGAAAATACATAATATCTGCTACACATAGCAGAGAAAACAAAGAAAGTGTGACAATTGAAAGCACGCAATAAAAAATCAGTAAACAATGTAACTGATACTGCCGTAGTGAAACAGAGATCGAGAGGGAGTCGCCCCCCATTATTTCACAGTTGTCCTTAACATGATAAGTACATTAATTGCAATCGTATTTCAGAATATACACATTTCGCACAAGAGGTAAAATAGTGTATATATATAATATATATATATATATATATAATATATATATATATAAATATGTATATATAGATATATATATATATATATATATATATGTATATATATATATAAATATATATATATATATATAGTATATAATATATATATATATATATATATATATATATATATATATATATACACACACACACATTAACCAAAGTGAACTCATACTATCAATACCTAACATGTGCAACTGCCTAACAGCATTTCTCTAAGTGTAATAATCATATGCTGCTCTGAGAACTAGGCAAATAAAGTCGTGCCTAGCTGCAGGGAGGATAGTGTGATTCGCTTCTGTAGCTTCGCGGGATGCCGTTCCGAAGGTCCTGGGTTTCGATTTTCCGGTAAGCTACTCACTTCTGTAGTTTTTCTGTTGTCTAGTTTTTTGCTTATTTATTTCTCACGAGCGCCTGAAACATACCTTTATGTGTGTAATATTTATTTATTTACTGAGAGCTTGTCAGTACACTATACTGTTAAGTCCTTCTTCGCATAGGTGTTAAGTGTGCGAGACTTAACTTAGCTAGATGCCAGTCTAACTGTGTTAGCTGCACTATGTGTGCGCATCTGAGTAAATATATGTTTAATTAATTACGTATCAATTGTTGCACTAAAGAGCACAACTTGGTGCGATCGGTATTGATTGTCGCCTAACAGCGCTGACGATGAGAGATGTTGTAAATAGCCGGTGGTCGAAGACGGTTGTCTTCCAGGAGAGTTGATTGAAAGTCTATACCCCCATGTCGTGGGAAGACTTCATGTTGTATTTATAATGCTACCTTATTACTTGAAGTGTTAGCCATTGCCAATTCTGGCTCGTTTTGTTTGTATCCAGTATCTAACATCTCCAGCTATGGATCTCCAGCAAGATCGTGGTAGGGCTTCGGCATGCCTCTACATGGCCTGCCGCTAGTGAAACCAGGTCCGTTACTGGAATAACTATTGAATTATTACACTGATGAACCTTCCAGTGAAGATATCTGGCATTATTGCATATTTAGAAAAGTCGAATAAGAAACGTACAAGAAATATTTATTATAATACTCCTGACGTCCTTGGGACTTCGGTAGTCAGTCGTTGAGGTCTGTCAAATTGGACATTGACAATTGTAATTGATGTACTTTATCTGACATGCCATATTGATGATCTTCTGTTATTCGTCCACAAATAAAATGTGTCGTCATTGATGTCCAGCCACTGGTTCCGGAGTTTTACTTTACAGTTGATCAATTCTGATGATCATATTATTATCATGATGTTCGTCGTTGAATTTGTCGGCCACTTGTAAGCCCGACCAAAAGCTGATCACTATTAAATCAGCAAACCTTATTGACAGTGCAACATTTTTTTCGCGTAAAGCACGATCAAAATCTGGTGACCAAGCAGTTGAATGCAGCTCTAACATCTGGTGGGCCAGTCCAAGGGGACAAGAAACATTTTTCCATCATAATCTAGAACATTTTTCAAGAATTAACACTACGAAAATATCAAGTTCCGTACCATGGCGGATTTTTTTTTTTGGTCAAAACATAAGATCAATCAAGAATACTACTTTTCTCTGAGAAGTCGAATTAACCGTCATAAAGTCTGACCTTCAAGCGAGCCAAACGAACATACTTTGCCATTATCAACCTTGAACTTCTACCAGCTTTTTAAAGCTCATCATGCAACACCCGAGATCTTTCAACACTAGCTTTGCGAGTGCCGGGAAATTTTTCTCATTTTTGAAGATATGTGGTGACTGACCGTTTGTATTTGTGCCACCGTTGCATGTTTTATGTGAGCCTTTGCTTAATATGTCCACAACTATCTTACTTATATTAATGTTCTATGTTATATGTTCCATATTTAATGCGGGTTGGTTGGGTTGGCGACTTACGAAGGGAACATCCCAGATTCAACACCGGGCCTTCGAGCGTGTTCTATAGGGACCATTTTTGCAGACTTCCCACAGTGGAAAGTTCCAGCTTATGTTAGCTGAAGAATGTTTTTTAGTCCACTGCGTTTGGTTGTCTGTAATAACTAATTAGTTAGTCTTGACGTTGCGTTATCACTATTGTTATCGTTATATTTTTTCTATCCATACCTTAGTTTTATAATTGACTATGTTCGTAATTGTTGATCTTACCTTGCTATCGCTCAGTTGTATACACACTTCATGTTTATACCTTGTGTTGTCACTTGTCTAGTTCTTATTCGTAGCTATAATTGCAAGCTATGCAATAGTTGTCATCTTTATTTCCGCTTTATTATTTAGTTGATTTCTGCAAACGTTATCATCTGTTCCTTGATATCTTGTCTTTGTCGCTGTTGTTCTCGTTATCTTCATCATGTATATCTTGTCTGCTATGCTATTTTAACTTTTGTATAACTGCATAATTTAAAGATTACTTAATAATAATTATAATGTAGTATCAATTTTGGTGATTATATAATTTGGATTACAAGTTCTCTAGACATAGAACTTATCACTCCTTAATTAAGGAAACCATTTTTTATTCCTTACTATATATTTCGACTGAGTAAGTCACAATATTGATAAAAATATCGACAATGGATTATTTTGTCGAGCAAGGCAAAGCTTTTGGCTACAAAGGTGAAGCATTAAAAGAATTTGCTATGACAGAGTTGGCAAAGTCAAAACAAGAATTAGCTAAAAAGGAAGCTAAAGAAGAGAAAAGTCTGAAAAAAGGCGTCTTGAAGAAATAGAGGAAATAAATATTAAAATGCAATTTTATACAGAGATGGAGGAGGCAAAGGCTAAGACTTCAGCACATGAAAAGGAAATGATGCTCCTTCATTTGGAAGAATTAAAATTAAGGGATCAAAATGTTAATAACAGTAACTCCAATACTTCTGGTTCTTCAGAGAAAAATAACGGTAACGATAAATTTAAATTGTCTATATTCAATCCAAATTATGGTGACATAGCATGCTAACTGTCACGCTAAGAAAGTGTATGTGAGTCACATAAGTTAGATAAAGCACACTGGAGTGTTAAGCTAATGGAATTTTTAGCTGGAGAGCCTTTAACTGTTATAACCTCAATGGAGGAAACTCTTCGAAAGAACTACGATAATGTCAGGGTTGCTCTACTTAAAAAATATAAACTTGACGAGGAAGGATATCGTCTTCGTTTCAAATCCTTACTGCCTGAAACTGGAAACGATTTCGCTGATTTCATAGCCAATATACGCCTAACATTTAATAGGTGGGTTGAGCTATCAAGGATTGATCATACTTACGAATCAATCGTGGACCTTATACTTCGCGACAAAGTAATGACACCAGTCAATGCGACTTTCCTTTCCTTTTTACATGAACGAAAACCTGCGAATTTGAAGGACATGGATCAAATTTGTACACAATGTTTATACAGCACATCCCAATATTGTATTTAGCCATTCGCAGATTAGAGAAGGATTGCCTGTTGCTTCTGTCATGCAACACGGTAATCATTTTTGCAATCGATCTCTCAGTCACGATAGAAACTTTAGAAAGGGAAATTATAAGAATTTTGATTCTTTCAAAGGGAAACAATTTTGTGGTGATTCTCCATCACAGCAAAAATGGAGACAATTTAATATTTCATATGGTTTCAATAAAAATAATTCTAGAAATTATCAAGTAAATAACTACAACAATTATGGCCAATCACGATCTAATTCATTTCATAACCAACATAATTCACCAAACCGAAACTATGGTCAAAGGATAATAGTTACCACGCTAATTGGAGATCAAAGCAAAGTCGTGATCACAATAGATCAAATAAGTATAACAATTTCAGAGATAATAGTCAAAATAGGTCGAGAGATAGAGACATAAATTTAAATGATAGGTCGCATCGCCATGCTAATTCTGCTTAGCATGATCCTCAAACTAATTTACATCAGGATACAGTTGTTAATGTATATAATGCATCCTGATGTTCTATAGATTTTGACCAGGCTTCTCGTTGTCCAGAATGCACAACATTATTTCATCCCACGGCGATTACTACGTAGAGTTGCGGCCATGTCTTACCAAATCTTCCTGCGATGTCTACCGTGTCAGCCATGTCGGCGTCTATACACGATGGGACAGGATCTCTGGCTTTACACAGGGGATTAGTGAATAATATTCCCGTGTCTATTTTATTTGATACAGGTTGTTCCGTGGTCGGGATCCCTGGTACACCCGTCATTTGCAATAGGAAAAAGTGTTAAATGTATTACCTTTGGAGGTACAGTTGAGACATTTCCAACTGCAATCATACATGTAGATACACCATTTTTAACAGGTAAAATCCATGCTTGTATGCTACCATCACCAATCACTGACTTGATTATCGGGCGTATACATGGAGTTAAAGATTGTACTCCACAACAGATTGCTATTTGGGAAAAGCAACAGATGCATTCTGCTTATGCAGTTACCACTATGCCTAAATCTCATTACCAGTTACATTCAGCAAACGTGATACGTTTGGCTAATGTAGTGATATATTGTAGTAATAATGATACCATTATTCATTATACTAATTTTGGTGCTCCTTTGAGCCCCTTACGACTTACTTCCCTTCATTATCACTCATATTGTAAGTCCTCTTTGGATACTATTCAAGAGGAAGATTCCTCTGTTGTGTCTGATACGCACACTACCTTTGCCGCGTTAACTGAATCTACCTTCAGTCACGTAGGTTACAACTACGTTTCTTCAAAGATTTGTGAGTTCTTCGATACATGTTCATATTTATTTCTTCGTACATTGGTATTTCTTGTAGGACTATCTATTTTTGTTCTAGGCCGGTTGAATGCAGCTCTAACATATACTTTATTTTAGTATCGTAAAATCCAAGAAAAACTGACCACATTTACAGTTAAGTGTAAGACATCAATGCAGCAAGGCACACGGATACACAATAGTTATAGGTCAACATTGTAACAATGATAGTGCAGTATTTCCTGTCACATATGGAAATAGTGCAGCAGTGATCGTCCACTTCCCCCCCCCCAATATCTAGGGTTATATTTTTTGCTACATTAACGCCTGATTCACTATCGCAATTAACACGCGAGCCGTCTGGCAATTTAGCACGGTGGAACAGAGCGAAGTGTGCAGCACGTCGTAATCGTTCTTTGATCAGGGAAACACGCGTGCAGAGGCCAGGCGTTAACAGCTTCTTTGGAGAATCAAGGGCGATAAGTCTGAGACGTACCTTGGATTGTTACATTTTCAGGGGAATTAACTTATGTAGCTGATATGCGGCAGGCGGGGAGAATGAAAGACAAGCCAGAGGTTGTCGGTCGGCAGAGGTGAAGAAAAACCCTTCCATTCAGGAATCGCACCGTAGATGTGCCCGGCCCTGGCTGTAGGTGCGGCTTTTGCATTAAGGAGCGATAGAACGGCATCTATGGATATATACCCCGTCTCTTCAAAAGTCATTATCAGTTATAGCTAAATTTCTCCAGCTGTAAAGTAAATTTAAATACTCACTATTGCCCAGAAAGAGATGTTTTGTTGTTCGTCCATCACAAGTGATGAAGACCACTCTGTTCATCCAATTATTAGGATGTTAGGATAGTCTATGAGTACGAAGGTGACTGATGAGCCCGATGCGGGCCTGGAAGGATCTCGGACAGTGTGGGCAGGGAATATTTGCTTCATGTGAAGGTTTTATTTCACGATCTTTTCTAGCTTGTCTCCGCTGTTCCGCTGCTGCTTTTCTGGAAGATTCGCATGCCACTGCACCTTTACGAAGAGATGTGCGCCAGGCAGTTCGGTCTTGCGCAGCAGCTTCCCATGTGTCTGGGTTTATGTCAAAGGTTTTTAATGAAGCCTTAAGCGTGTCTTTGAAGCGCTTTTTCTGGCCACCATGGGAGCGTCTACCCTTCTGCATCTCACCATAAAAGAGTATCTTTGGCAGTCGATGGTCTGGCATGCGGACTACATGACCTGCCCAGCGAATCTGTGACTGCATCAGAATAGTATCGATGCTAGGGATACCAGCTCTGTCAAGAACGGCGGTATCTGGGATCTTGTCTTGCCATTTGATGTTCATTATCTTCCTGAGACAGACTGTATGGAAGTGGTTGAGCTTTTTTACGTGGCGCCTGTATACAGTCCATGTTTCACATGCATAAAGCAGCACTGGAAGCACCGCAGCTCTGTATACCTTCAGCTTTGTCTGTAGACTAATGCCACTTCGATGCCAAACGTTGGTGTATAGTCTGCCAAATGTGCTGCTGGCTTTGGAGATCCTGGTGTTCACCTCATCATCAATGACGATGTTCTAGGATAGTGTACTACCAAGGTATGTGAACCTGTTCACAACATTCAGTTTCTCATCATTTACCTTGATGACTGGCTCAGTATAAATTGTGCCAGGAGCTGGTTGGTACATGATTTCTGTTTTCCCCGTGTTGATGGTAAGCCCAAAGTTGGAGCAGGCTTCAGAGAATCTATCAACGCTACGCTGCAGATCAGCTTCTGAGCCAGCACTGAGGGCACAATCGTCAGCAAACAGAAGATCCCTGATGGTGTGTGATTTGACCTTGGTTTTTGCTTGAAGCCTCCTAAGGTTAAACAATTTTCCATCAATACGATATCTAATGTCGATTCCTGTGTCCCCGTCTCTGAAAGCATCAGTCAGCATAGCAGAAAACATGATACTGAAAAGCGTCGGTGCAAGTACACACCCTTGTTTAACTCCATTTGAGACGGGGAAAGGCTCCGACAGCTCACCGTTTTCCTGAACTCTAGCCTGCATTTCATCATGCAGTTGCTGCACTACTGAGATAAATTTCTTTGGGCAGCCGTATTTTGCCATGATCTTCCATAGACCCTCTCTACTGACCGTGTCGAACGCCTTTGTCAAGTCGATGAAAGCTGTGTACAGGTCACAGTGCTGTTCTTGGCATTTTTCTTGAAGCTGTCTTGCAGCGAACACCATATCGGTGGTTCCACGTTCTTTCCGGAATCCACACTGACTTTCAGGTAGAAGATATTTGTCAAGATGAGCCGTAAGGCGATTAAGAAGGATTCTGGCAAATATCTTCCCAGCGATTGATAGTAGTGAGATGCCTCGATGATTGTTACAGTCTTGGCGATTACCTTTACGTTTATAAAGATGTATAATTTTCGCATCCTTGAGATTGTGTGGGATGGTTTCACTCTGCCACATTTGCTGGAAGATCATGTGAAGTTTCTCTATCAGAACTGTACCGCCATCTTTATAGACCTCAACAGGAATTGAATCGGAGCCGGGGGCCTTTCCACTAGAAAGTTGACGAATCGCTTTTTGAGTCTCCTCCAAAGTCGGTATAACATCTAGTGCTTCATTTATAGGAATTTGGGGCAGTCGGTTGATGGCTTCATCGTTAATAGATGATGGCTGGTTCAGAATATTATCAAAGTGTTCGACCCAGCGTTGGAGAATTTTTTTCCTTGTCTGTAATTAGTGTTTTTCCATCCGCATTAAGGAGGGGAAATGATCCTGATGATGTTAGACCATAGACCGCTTTGAGTGCATGGTACAAATTTTTCAAGTCATGGCTGTCAGCAAAGCCTTGGAGCTCATCTGCTTTATTACTCAGCCATGAATCCCGCATCTGGCGTAGTTTATGTTGGACGATTCTACGCATGTTGTTGAAAGCGTCTTTCTTGGATGTAGATTTTGGATCATTTAAATATGCTTTATGGAGACGGTTTTTCTCAGCCAACATCTTCTTTATATCATCTGAGTTCTCATCAAACCAGTCATTTTGTTTCTTGATGGCGAGACCCAGGACCTCTGTAGCAGTGTTGTAGATCTGCTCGCTTAGGGCTGTCCAATTTGTTTCCGCACTTTGGCCGTCTAACGAGATAGATTTGAGACTGTCTTCTAGGGTGTCAGTGAATGACTGTTTAATTTTTGTCTTCTTTAGTTTGGTAATATCCAGCCTTTTTCGAGTTTTCTTTCCCTGAGGGCGCCTGGCAGGTTGGATACGAATTTTAAGTTTAGACACAATGAGGCGATGATCAGTCAAACATTCGGCACCACACATGGACTTGGTCACCCGGACATCTTGCCTGTCCTTCTTCCTAACAATTACATAGTCAATTAGGTGCCAATGCTTCGAGCGAGGGTGCATCCAGGAGGTCCTGTTGCGGATAGGAAGTCGAAAAATGGTGTTGGTGACAAGGAGGTTATGTTCTGCGCAAGTCTGGAGGAGAAGAAGTCCATTGCTGTTACAGCGACCCACGCCGTACTTTCCGATAGTGCCATTCCAGGAGATGTTATCTGAGCCTACTCTTGCATTAAAGTCACCAAGAATAATAAGCTTATCTGCTTTGGGAACTGATGCAATGACTGCATGTAGTTCTTCGTAAAACTTATCCTTGACGTCATCCTGGTTTGTCATAGTTGGTGCATACGCGCTAATGATGGTGGCAAGTTTCCTTCCATAAAGCAGCGGGATCTTGACCGTCATGAGTCGGCCATTTATTCCCTTTGAGGGCTCCGCTAGCTTGCAAATAATTGCTGTTTTGATTGCAAATCCAACCCCTGCTTCTCGTCTTTCTTCAGTTGCTCTTCCGCTCCAATAGAATGTATAACCTGCACCCTTTTCGCAAAGTTGGCCCTCGCCTGCAAGTCGAGTTTCACTCAGTGCTGCTATGTCAATGTTGTATCTGGCCAGTTCTCTCCCAATCAGGGCAGTTCGCCTCTCGGGTCTGTTTGTGTTAAAGTCTTTGTCGAGTAGAGTGCGCACATTCCATGCGCCTAGAATGAGGGTGAAAAATCTGTCCTTTCTTTTTCTTATGTGTCGCCCGCTGAAGTAGGGTACCCACCAACCGCGGTAAGCTGGTTAGGTAATGGTGGAGCAGGCAATGTTTAGGGCACCTTTTCTAGCCCCTTCCTCATGCCATGGAGGTGAGCAGTGCTTTCCTAAAGAGGGCTGCTCTGTCACTCAGGGGGCTGCCGAATCCCACTGCTGCTCCGATCAGTGGAAGACGACCATATGGCCTGAGCCGCCTGTGTGTAGGTCTGCGACTACGACTGCCAGCGCACCCACGCCTGCCGTATCGCCGCTCGCCCATCGCCACAGGACTTGTTGTGAGTGGATGGATGAGTGGATGAAAGAGTGACTTGCGCAATGATTTGGATTAAAGTGAGGAAGAGTTGCACAATTCGTCGACCTTACTCTCTCGCCTGGGTCCATCTTAATCCAGTGGCAAGACAAGTCAAGACGACTGGAGATGAAGTCAGGTGCAGTGGATGACCATTGCTTTCTACGTGCCTCGCCATGCTCCTTACGCTCCACAGCACGTTGCTGGTAATCGCCGTCATGCCCGTTGAACCAACAGGTGGTTTCTTCCGCGCAGTC
This sequence comes from Oreohelix idahoensis, assembly GCA_024509875.1. Lineage (NCBI taxonomy): Eukaryota > Metazoa > Mollusca > Gastropoda > Stylommatophora > Oreohelicidae > Oreohelix > Oreohelix idahoensis. The sequence continues at coordinate 17,135 of JAMPIV010008267.1, read as the reverse complement.
TACCGAATCGAGTCTTCGCATGCATGGGTAGGCAGACCCTAACTCACCGAAGGTTTATAACCAGTCGGCTACCCTCACCTAGTTTAGCCGGCCTGTCAAAGCCGTTTCCCGGGGGGTGGCCGGTGTCGCATGCTGACAGCTACGAGGAGCCACAGGTGAGAGCTGAATGCCAGGTTTGGACCAAAGGTGGCCGAGCTGCCCTGAAAAGGGCATGACAGCTCCTTAACCAGAGGTACTACCAATACCTGACATCCCAAACCCCCTACCCAGAAAGAGATACTATAATTGACTAGTACATACATTAAATAACTGGATACTGACGGTATATATTATTTACTTATATCTGTTTTGTGTAATTTTATAAATGACTAATGTTCATATCACACGTTAAAAGCGATAGGATAAGCTAGACATTTGTGGTTTATAATCTAATTTAATAACCTAGTGATTAAAGAGGTCTTACCTTAACACGTGTTAGATTTAATATTGATATTTTGCTTAAATGTTTATATTTCTTTCCTAAAATCTAGGCTGATAAAAAACCCAGCGAACTAGCGGTCTTAGGGTCATATGAAAATATGGTCATATGAATTTATATCTTATGAACTATGGTCGTATGGTCCACTGGTCTTATAAGTGTATAAGCAACCAGAAACTTTATAATATTGTTGAGTCTTCGGGATATGACCTGTGCGGTCCATTTTCTTCATTTTATGAGAGAGACCAAACTAAAACAATAATTGTAAATGTTAACTGGAGCAGAACTACACCAGATTTTACCTATATAAATTTCATCAGCCAGCTGTGGCAAAATATATTGTGAGCAACGTTTGTGTAATTTAACATAGTGTCTCAGCAACCAGAGGCTAGACAACACAGGAAATATATATGTATTATTCCTCCTATGTTGGTGATCACCACGTCTGAACCTTACTCCAACCAATTGAAGGCAGAGATACAGTCCACCGTCCAGGAAAACAATTAAATCACCAACTCCAGCGACTACCGTGAAATTTGCAGTCACCAACTACGGCTAGTCTGGGGCTGGATTTGGCCAAAATTAATATGACACTGAATTGTCTTATTACTTATTAGTGTTTATTTCCACGGAATGCCTGCGACAACTACTGGGTAAGCGAATATGAATGTGGCCACAGTATGAAGGATTGAATGAACTGTAAGAGAGTAACTTAATTCTATGTTGTTACCACTATCATACAAATCTTTTCTTTTCGTTCTCACTAACTAAATGGTATTTACGGTATAGATTAATTAGAGACTTGACCTTTGTTTTCTTTACTGACTATTCCATACACGTATTGTTAACTTTTGATCTTTGGGTGAATTAACCTCTGTTGGGATCTTCTTCTTTTTTCCTTTACCAGCGGGAGAACCTATTTGATTAATTTTTCATTTTTGTCTGTAAACCATGATCTATTGATGTATATGCTTTATGTTGTAAAGTTCCAGTGATAAATAAACTTAATAAACCTTAAGTTATTGTGTTGGTCAACCCCTACCCTATTTGTTATCCATAGTTTGTTTTCACGTTTGTGCGTATTTGTCACAGAATTGTGTGTACGTGGGTGCAGTGTAACTTGTATTTTGTATAAAGAGAGAAAGAGCTTCTGATTTTAAATATAGTCGTACAGATAGGCTGGATTAGAGAAATTATTCAATCCAGAGACTGTTCTTTTCTCTTACACTATCACCTCGTGAGAAAAACTATTTCTTACACCTTACTCTCACATAGTTATCACTATCACCTTTGCTCAGACAGGACTATAAATATCTATTACCTATCTGATAAAAATTTACGACATATACACATTACGATATTAGCTTTCGTCCTGATAAAAACTGAGTGTCCGATTGACAGAGTGATTAGAGTTCTGGCCTCACGCGGCAAAGGTACCGGGTTCCAATCACGGCATCGACACGCTCCAATCTACCGATCTGTAAATGGGTACATGACCCTGCTCTTGCGTTAGGGAAGACAAAGGCATCGAGAAATAGAAATGGTCACCTCACCTCTCAAAGATGGACCTAGAATAGGGAAGTCTCTAACATTTCACTACGCTACAGCAGTATCTGCTATGGGACGAAATTTAACTTTAACCTGTTTTATTTATTAAATAAAATTTTGCTTCGTTTTGGCGAGACGCGTCCCGTTCAACCCAGTTGGTTATATTAGGGCGCATGCCCAAATATAAAAAACCTTTAGGTTTGATAACAGTAAAAATTTTACCTGATAACTACCAGCGTTAAATATTAACATGTCAAAGTAAAAAGAAATACGCGGAATCATATTAACACTGTACGAAATCCCCCTTTGATAAATCTACATTCGGATATCCTTCGAGCGAATAGACAGTGTATCAACAAATCCCGATGACTAATAAAGGACTTAACAGCGGCTCCTAAACAGGAATTACCTTGGCACCCAGTTCGGTGGACTGTAAAATGCACAAATTGTGTAAGTTGGCAACAAACCTTGATTTCAATAGTTCTCTGAGCACACAGCATATTTGAATTGCGCTTCACCGGTAAAATGATTGCTGAACATCTGCGTCAAAGATGCCCAACATATGAGGAACAGAGAAAGCTCATCTGGCCATCACTAGTACCACTGACCACTGCTTTCTTTGAACACATTCTAGTTGACGTCTGAGAGAGTACGAAGAAGGAGTTGAAGAAGAAATTGCTCTTAACTCTTTCAGTCCAGAGCAACGCTCTGAGCGTTGCAAAATTCAACACGCCGTGCCAGAGCAACGCTCAGAGCGTGGTTTTTAGTTTATCACGCATAAACCTTAAAAATCGTCCGTTTAATGCAGTTCATATATTAAAACTCGTAGAATGACTTCCGCTACTATCTAAACAACTAATTTGACTGTAGTTAATCAGCACATGTGCGTGTTTTGATGTTATTATCCCAATTTTTGTGAAAATTTGTGTGTTTGCGTTTTTCGTTGTTATTGCTAGAGAAATATGTCACGCTTTATATTTACATTTTCTAAGTCTCATAAGCAAATAATTGTGTCAAACTACTTTGAAACATTGCTGACATTAATGATGATTGTTTGGTAGTCACAGTTTGTTGTCAAAATACGGAATCTGTGCAGAAAAGCTAGACACACTAGGTTTAGTTGATGAGTGGGCGTAGTCATATTCTGGCCGATCAAAAAGCAACAAAATTAGAAGATGAAGCTAGGGATACAATTAAAACATTAAACCAGAGTAAAAAAGTTTTTATATGACGTTATTCTTCTTTATTTGTTTGAAAATTACGTAATGCACGATTGCATAATTTATATTTTTCTTACAAAGGACCACGGAAAAACTGGTGTGAATAACACTAAATGTACTAATTGTGGCCATAAGCATGTTTCTTTTTACATGTATATGGATTAACTTGATGTTTGAAGACTAAAAAGAAAGTTTTATTGTCTACAACAGTAATTTGTCTTTGGTAAGATCGTATTCTACAGTCAACTTTTTAGCGTTTTTCAATTTTACATGCAAAATGTTTTAAGTATACCGAACATACTTGTGTTAATACTACCAAAGACATTATATATTACAATTCTCTATCCATTTCCCTACAGTTTGGTATATAATAAGTACATGTTCAAAGGAAAATTCACAAAAAAATTTAGACTGAAAGATGAACACTTCACTGAATAAAATTCTGTCCACAAAAAAAGTCTGGCACAGCGTGCAAAATAACTCTGGACTGAAAGAGTTAAATTCCTCTCACCTCTAACCTCTAATATGGTATGAGAGCTAAAGTAAATAAATAATTATTACACACTTAAAGATATGTTTCAGGCACTCGTGAGAAATAAAAAAGTATCTGGTCTTACAGGCAGAGTAGACTAAAAATGCACGGTGAAGAGAACTGCAGTTTATGTGAAAATGATAGGACGACGTGGAAAAAACTTGAGCTTATGACGCGTGGCATGTGTTTGTTGAAGGCATATCTTCTTGGGGAACTGAAGGGTTATCGATTGATTGATTGATTGATTGACATTCCGCATCTCAGCCCCGTCACACTTATCGTTGTCTTTTTCTTCTTTTTCTTTTTCTTCTTCTTTGTAGACTTTCAGTCGTCGCCTTAAATATGTTTAACGACAGCAGTGATCAGCTTGAGGTTGTTGGTATCTCAGTAAATTTTCCCAGGAATTATACTGCCATAGGTGTTTTCTCTATTCATCAAATGTTGAACAACTTTGCAGCAGATGTTCATCAGACTTTTATAGGTACCACAGTCACAAATCGTCGGTAGATCTTACCTTTAGTTTGTTGAATAGATGGTATCTCAATCTGCTGTAATCTGTGCGGAGCCTGAAGGTTACTGCTTGTTCACATCTGTTGAGTTGGTAATATGGATCATCATAAAAGACATCAACAAACACTCCACATCGCCGAACCGTCAGACCATAGATAACCAAAGGACTAATGACGACAGCTGCGTTCATGTTTTTCATCCGTTTCAAAATATGACATTCAAGTGTTCATTCAAAAGCCTTCCTGCGAAGGTACGCGGTGCTGCCGTCAGTGTTCGCCAAATCTGACGGTCTCCACACGTTGTCCAACTATTTTCCAAAGCAGAGGTTAACTTTGTAGCTTTGTTGGTTCTTATGCTTTGCTGCAGTTTCTGTTTCTTGACTTATTAGAAGCTTTTGCATCGTATGATTTGCGTTCCAGTAAACTGTGTTAATTTCTTTGCATCTCCATGTCCGCCCGAGAAAGGGTGCATTTCGCGTGACTCCGACCTTAATGGAGTGAGAAACGAAACTTCATGTTTGCTCTATCTGTTTTAGCATGCCTTTCCGAGTGTTCGACGATAGGAATGTTTTAACTGAAAATATTTATTTAAAAAAAAAAAAAAACGTGTAACATTAAGATAAAAGAAATAAAAACGGATGGTTTACATCGTAGATTTTAAATAAAGTGTAACATAATACGCTAACGTGCATGGTAATAGATTAGCTAGGAGATATTCTGAACCGCCTCCATAAAAAATAAAGCTAGATAAAGCAATGAGAAAGTTGAGTAACGTCATCATCAAGCGAAGTACGTTGCGCTGTGTCCATAGGCCTGTGACCCAGTGCCTCTGATTTCAACAGTCATTTATGTCGGGTTGCCTACCTCAACCTTTAACTGTCCTCGGCCAACATGCACGGCAACAGTGTTGTATTCTTTTTTTCTGGTCCTGACAAAAATACCAAAAAATAAAGTTCGTAAACGGTAATATTTAGGTCATCATCTTCAGAAAGGGTGATCACACAAGTTAACTTTAGGAACTAATGATGAGTATATCTATGGCACCGATAAAATGACTGCTGAACTTCTTGTTCCTACATATGAGGAACACAGAAAGCACGTGTGGCCGTCATCAGTATCATTCTTGAAAAAAACTCTATGGAGATAGAAAAAGTCTCAAGCTGACCACTATTGTCTTTGAAACTATTCAAGATGACGTCTGAGAGTGTACAAAGAAGAAACAGAAAGTTGAGTAACAAATTGTGAATGTGAATTTTATTGTGAATAACATATTTATTGTACGTGTTGAAGTGTAAAATTCTTTGACAAGACATTTTATGAATCCCCTATATTCTAATTGCCTTACTGATACGTCTGTAACCAACACTAAAATAGTCCCGCTAGGTTTTCGGGAAAAATACGCAAAATGCGCGCAGTGCACAGTGGAAGATAACTTGAAATCCCATTAAAAGAACGCCAGTGCCTTCCAATCTTTTCACGATGCATTTTCGGAAAAAAAAACCTGGAAACGGGTCGCATTGCAGGGTGAAAGCTAAAGTGAACATCCATTAAAAGAGCACGCAGAGTTTTCACTTTCTGTTTGTAAATGTGCATAGACCATACGTCATGATGAGTTTGACTAAAGAGATCCTTTGAAGTTGACATGGAATTGAAAGGAACGGAATGACCACAAGTGAATTAGTGACGTCATCAGATCTCGCAACAGAAAGAGCACATCACAAATTATTTCCGTCATGTTCCGGCGAGTTAGTTACTCCTGAAGATGGGGTTATCCCTCGTTGTGTGGTCGCGAAGATGAGGCACGGGTGTAAAGAAAGCTGTGGCAATAGCGGAACAATGTTATTGTGCACAGTTGAAGTTCACGCTTGAGCCTTGAGACACAGCAATGGACTGGGCCGTGTTAAGCAAAGAAGGGCCTCTAAGCTTTTTGGTGTTTGGGCCCACCTTTGCCTAATAAGCAATAATTTTAATCTTTTTTTCTCTTCAAATCCATTAGTATGGTGATGGAATATACTAGTATTATTAATAGACTGTTATGTTAATTTGTTAGTATTGCTTACCTCTTTTATTTTGTTTTTATTAATGTTTATTAATATAACAAATAGTTCATGCGCTGTTATGATTTTGCCGGGGTACATTATGTCTTTTAAGCTATTTTTATTTTTACTGTCTGTTTAGAGCGTTTTGAATGCGATTGCAAAAATTTTCTTCTTGTACTTAAATCTATGCATTTAAAAAATTTTTAATCTTCAAGAGCTCCTAGCTCATAGGTTGCAGCCTACTTAGCCGAATGGATAATCCGGCCCTGGCAATGGGGAACGCGGAATAACACTACTGCATTCTAACAGTTACGTCACAAATGAGATACAGAAGAATTGTGCATGTGGCTAGCAATTTCACCATTTTAAACAAATTGCTACGGAACCATAATTGCAAACTAATAAGGAGTGTTTAAGCACTTGTTTAATACAAGCAAGTCGACTGCAATGTTGATCGCACGCGCTTGTTAGTGAACGAAAAAAAAAGAAGACAGATGATAGTAAGGTTCTGGAAAATTCAAGGTAGTCTGTCTCATGCTTGTCAACGAAGCAGTTACGTTCATACTGAGTTTGCAATACTTCTGCCGCAAGGGCCGGCTTTAGGCCGATTGAACCTATTTGACGCATTTGGGCCCAGAGGACACATGGGGCGGGGGGCGCTCACGTAGCTATCTCCAACTTTGAAGAAAACAAAAAACAAAGTTAAAAGAACACCATACAGAACAGGTTGGACTGGAAGACCTTATTCAAGAACATTCACCGAGATAATATTAATGAATATTACATCGTTCCTTCTTAGTCTTCACATCTTCTCGCTCTTATTAATCTCACGGTCCAGGAAGAGAGAGAGAGAGAGAGAGAGAGAGAGAGAGAGAGGGGGGGGGGTTGATAAACTGATAGATAAAGGGAGATCATAGTTCGAAACATCCTGGAAAACGAACATGTCGAGTCTGTAAAGTTAGCAGGTTCAGGTAGTCATATACTGGTTAAGGAAATAGAAGCACTGAATCCCATTCTCCTTTGTAATACATTGGAAAGCCTTTGAAGATTCTTACAATTACAAAAAAACTATTACACTTTGAAGATCCTGACATTTCTTGCAAGAGTTATTGAGAGAACTACTGGACTTCCAATTATATTTCATTACTCTACATATATTGTTGACAATGCCAGTTGCAGTGGCATCATGGAAAAAGGAGATTTTACAAATTAAAATGAATCAATTATTATATAAGGTCAAACATGCTTCATGATAGAGTCAACAGCCTTGCAATATTATCCATCGCTTGAGATGAAGCAACAAACATAAACTTCGACAACATTTTGAAAGAGTTTGTGGAACAGAAACAAGAAATATTTCTTTATATGTATAGCTTCGTTGTAAAACGTTTTATGTCCAAAAGCTAATAAGTATATTATATATATATAAATGTATAATCTTACATAACCTTAAGTCCAGCGGGTCCCACCAAAAACGGTCCAAGTCGGGTCCCGCAGTTTCTAAAGCCAGCCCTGTCTGCCGATACAGAGTAGGTGTTTCCCAATATCTTTGCAACGTTTAATATACCATTGATTGATTCAGATTCTACTAGGAATGCTGTTACTGGCTCAAATCACGTGCTGGCCTGCTTTCAAGTTGGGAACACTGCTTTTCTATGAGTTCCCCGGACGAATTCCATCACGTCCTTCCGGCATGAAACACTTGTTTAGGGGAAAACGATAGGGGTCACTGAAACCAAACAGGAAAACTGGGGGAGGGAGAGGTGCAGCAATCAGAAAACAGATAACTTAACTATTTCATTTTGGTAAGAGACAAGTGAGTCTCCGATCTGCTAAGCGGTTCGAGCTCTTTCCTCTTGCGGTGATATTACCGGGTTCCGGGTTCGAATCCTAGTAGCGTCTCACCACCTGTAAATGGGTATCTGGCTCTGAGAGTTAGGGAAGATAAAAGACAGGGAGGAAGGGAACTGGTCATCCCAATTCATAAAAAAAAGTTGAACCTAGTTTTGTGAAGTCTCTAACACTTCCGCCCTGTCGTAAATTGAATGCCAATAGCTGCCACTTTTATCTGAATGGTCCGCCTCTGTCTTAGTCTCTATTTTATCTCCTCCACTTTTTCTGTGTAATAGTTCCTACAGCTACATTTCTGGGTTTAGTCATGTCACTCTTACGTTGGACAGGCTAAATTCCACCCCTTTACATGTGGACATCGGCACCTAGCTAAAGATCTTTTTATTTCCCTGTCTTGCTGGTGACGGCAACATTCCCTGATTCTTTAATTCAGAGAGAAACTGGACACACAGGAGAAAGACATCGCCTTTCATGTGGCCGAACGCGTCTAGAATTACGAACTCTGGTCGTTCGAATGACCACCAGTGTCGCTACAGATTACATTTTTTTCTTTTATCAAAGATCGTCAGGGAGACAACTCCCCAGCCACTACGTCGTGATTACACTGCTCTCAATGCACATGCGACCACACGCCTGAACTCTTGCTATAAAATTTACATATATATGCTAGGTATCCCTAACACTCCTTGCCATTTGTCTCCAGAGAACGCTGCTACCTTACAAAGTAATATTCTGCGCTAGAGCAAATACCGGTTGTAGCGTGTTTAGGACATTCTTGTATTGGGTAAGCACATTTACTTAATCAATGCAGTAGTATAGGCCGCTAGGTGGTTTAACTTAATTATATGGAATAGAGTTCCCTCGTTACTTTGTTTCATCTTGAATACATATACTTTTTTCCCTTAAGATAAATGTTTCAGTGGCAGGGAAACTCTGAGTTTTAATAAGTGCCTTACCATTCAAAATCACTGAAGGGTTAATTAATAGTGATTTTCTTAAGACGGAAGGTGTGAGCCTGTATGTAATATCACTGTAAAGAATATTGCTATTTTGTAAATGCTGAGGATAAGCTCATTGCTATTTTTGTAACTTATCTGGTTTTATTACTTTCTTGAGTAATTATCTATCGGGATACTTGTAATTTCCTTGAGATGAGTGTATAACCTTCAATTGTTTTCAAACAGTACTATCGGGTTCGTAAACTGTGTGTGTGTGAAATAATTTGGCCAAAAGCCGTGACCTCAGATTACATAGGTCACTTCGCGTTTAGTCACGCAGACGTAAGCAACGAAAGACTTTTAATCGATAAGGGGGCTGGACTTTACTCGGGAGTCTGATACCTGCGGGTAAACGGAACAAGAAATGAGAGTTCATTTATGATTTACGAAAGAGAAGGGGAGAGTATGTTTTGATTGGAAGGTGTGTGAGGGAATAAAAAAGGTGTCTGATACGGGTTATTAATAGGATATTGATTACTTGTTTATTTTCAGGGGAAATCGGACATTCTTGTACCCTGCTTCCTGTAACATCCATTAGCAGGACAACATATTCTCAGATTCTAGCATTACCCATCACTAAGGCACATACTATCTGCTTCCATTGCCCTTCACTTACTTGGGAACTTACCATAGCAGATCGCTTTTTCTACACATCAGTGCAGAAAGTCAGATAGCATTTGTTGCCTGCTGTAACACTGCGAAGTCGCCTGATTACACCTCTACTTTGCCTGGTAGTGCGTCATTTGACCTCTCCCGTGGGTATTCGTTTTCCTTATAAGTCAAAGTTAGTTGATCACCTGTAGTCTCAGTCGAGACATATCTTCGTTGCCCCACACCTGGAAATTCAACCACTCGCCTAGGACACTGGCCATGCATCTATTGGACATTGTGCTCTACGCTGAGAGCCTTAATATTTACCGCAATACCATAAGCAGCCTTTGGGATAGATTTGATTTCTTTCCACAGCTTACAGATAGACCATACAGTGAAGGAGTACAATTTTCCGTACGTTTGGGAGTCTTTACGGGACACTGTTGGCTATACAGCGGCTGACCGGAGAACTGTAGTTAGGTTCTTCTTCCCCAGCATAGACAATGCACTTTCCTGGATTTATTTACAGAAGCAGTGACAGTCGTCTTCACTAGAGGACTGGGGGCCGCCCCTGGTAGTTAGATTGTCTGGGTTTTTTTTATTTTACGTCTATTAGTGGTTTGCCTGTGTTCTTGATTGTAATTTGATGTGATATAAAATCACTGGCCTAATAGCGCTAGTGGATTATTTTATTTTATTTTCTTTGTGGATATCTACTTCCATACTCGTAACAACCCCACGACAGCACCTGCTATGGAACAACCTTCACCTTATAAAAAGAGACACGCATGCCAGATTGGTAATTGGGGCCGGAAAACAATATTAGCATTTACATATATCAAGCAATGCCTAGAGAGCAACTGAGGAGGTTAGGGCATGGGTCCTGCTACCCCTATCTGTAGAAACTGTGAGCAAATGTGTACACATGTCCAGAGAATTGCTCCGGGAAAAATTGTGAGAAGAAGACACCGTATTGCTTTATTCGACTATTACTTACCGTCTCTCCTTGGCATTCTCTTTCTTTTCCTTCGACAAATTTTGTCTGGTCATACTTCGTCATAATTTTGTCTTCTTGTTTTTTTTTTTTAAATACTAATGTACACATACAGTGGAAAATTATAGTGGATAATAAAAGTGGACAACTGCAGCGGGGTGCTTTTTTCACATGAGTAGTAGGGAATGCGCAACTTAGGTATCATTATGGTGGCGCGCTGGTGGCGCGGATGGTGGCGCGTGACTTTTATATAATAAAAACGCCTGGTGGTGCGTGACATTTATATAGCAAAAAATGGTGGCGCGCGGTGGCGCAAGATGGTGGACTTGAGCTAACAAGAAGAGGGTATATGGGGCAAGATGGAGGACTTGAGATAACAAGGGGGAGATTATTTGGGGCAAGATGGCGGATTTGAGCTAACAAGGGGGAGATTATTTGGGGCAAGATGGCGGATTTGAGCTAACAAGGGGGAGATTATTTGGGGCAAGATGGCGGATTTGAGCTAACAAGGGGGAGATTATTTGGGGCAAGATGGCGGACTTGAGATAACAAGAAGAGGGGTATATTTTTTTTATATATTGTTGTTATTAGTATAGCCAACTTAGGTAGTGGTTGTGTTAGACAAACTTTTAGATAATAGGAAGACGATATTTACATAACAAGAAGACGATATATACATACATATTTTACAACAGTTATACAAACAGTTATACGATATGTATACAAACAGTTATTTTACAACAGTTAGACGAACATTGAGACATACAACCGACGATATAGGTAACAAAAAAGCGTTTTAGTTAATATAGTTTTTATTTTTTCAAATACTAAAGGGCAACTCTCAGCCGCTTGGTAGGCTTCTTCTTCTTCTGTGGTGGATTAGGGACATCGGGTAGGTCTTGGTAGGAAACCAACTAGGTTCTGGGGATACTGGACAGCTAGACTTCATGATTTCGTCAAACAGGTTAGTGGAAGGCTTCTTCGTGGGTAGGACATCGGCCAGGTCTGTGGTAGGAAATCAACTCAGTTCTATTGGTTGGTTACAGCTGGAATTGATGTACTGATCAAACGTGGTAGTGTTAGTAGGATAGGTATCCGTGCTTGGTGGTTGTAATCGGTCAAATTCGGCGAGGATTTTGCTCTGTAATGTCAAGAAATGTTCAAACTCGGGTCGAGTTAACGTAATGCCGTGTTTGGTAGGAAATTTGAGGTAGGATTCACCAAAATATTTTCGCACGTGCAGTAAAGGTTGACCTCGGTAAACACTTACAGAGTGGGAGCAGTCATTTTCAACGAGATGTATGTAGTGTGTTAATAAAGTGTCTTCCAAGTGTTTATATCGTATAATCTGGGTTTTTTAAGCGTGCCCTAGCTAGGATTTGATTCGTCGAACATCGAACGTGTGTTAGGCAGGACGTGATTCGTCGATGTATTGCGTGGGAACAACGACACATGGCTGTATTGTCGTGAGGGAAAAAATACACCTGTCTATTGATTTCGTCTCTTGTTTATCAAAGTGGGGTTGAGTTTCACTAGCCAGGGTCTGACTAACCGCGTAATTAATCGATCGTTGGCGTGTTGTCTAGCCGAAAATGGTAGTAGGACCCGCTGCATAGTGCCACCTCGTGTTTTGATCAAGATGAAATAAATGGCGTAGAGCCCGCAAACGTTGGTGACTACATCTTGTAAATGTCTGGCGTTGTAGTTAACAGGTCGAGTAGAGTTTCTGGCTATAAAATTAATCAAGTCCGAGTGTGTAGGTGGTAGGCCAAAAGAATCAAAATATTCAAAAGTACCAAGTCCATTATAATATAGGGCGACCCAGTGGTCACCGGGGCGATAGCTAGGATCAGTGTTGATGACGAAAGCAGCCGTCTTGGTCGGATCGATGCGTAGAGGTAGTTGGTCACGAGCTAACACTTTAACGAGCCCAGTTCGTTTAACAAATATGTCTGACAGGAGGATGGTGCGTATCTCGTCTGTATTCATTGTCTAAGTGGTGTAGTCTGTTAAAACTTGGCGCGATTTCGAGATCTCCAAGATCGAGTCTTGCGTGGTGTGACCTCGGTGAATGTAGGTTTCTTCTTCTTCTTCGGTGGTGGATTGGGGACATCATTCAGGTCTGTGGTAGGAAACCCACTCGGTTCTGGTGATATTGCACACCTAGAGTTCGTGTAGTCGTCAAACGTGTTAGTGGAGGTGGTAGGTTTCTTCGGTGGTAGATTATCGACATCGGTCAGGTGGGTGGGGTGTCAGTGCATGGTGCCTGTAGTCGGGCAATTTCGGCGAGGATTTCGCTCCTTAAAGTTAACAACTCTTTAAGCACTTCATCACAGCTCTTGATGTAGACCCAGTTGGTGGGAGAAGTCATTTTCAATGAGGTGTAGATTATCACTGCGTTAATAAAGTGTCTTCCAAGTGTTTATATGCAGGAATACCAGTTCAATCTGGGTTTTTTTAGACGTGCCCTAGCTAGGATTTGATTCGTCGAACATCGAGCGAGTGAACAGACTCGTGTGTTAGGCAGGTTGTGATTCGTTGAAAAGGATAGTTGACGTGGTTGTGTGTGAACAATAACACATGGCCGTATTGAGATGAGGAGAATCCCGATAGCGAATATTCATAAAAGGAGGGTGTTACGCACGGATCATTATTATTTTTCGTTTGTATGATCATTTTTCGTATGTATGATCATTTTTTGACTGAAGTGTGTATTATATATATTTACGGTCAAAGGGACAGAACCCGAAATATTGATACTGCTATTTTTTAGGAGTTTACCTTCTCTTGTATAGAGACACGTTCGGTCTATAATTTCTTGAACGAAGCGTGACCATATCTCCTTATTTGGTAGTATCAGTCAACTGTTGTAGATGCCTGAAACCTTTCTTAACGCTTCTTTTTATGACCATAAAAGGCGCGACTGTGTAAGACTTTTATCTCGAATGTTCTTAGAATCGTCTTATTGTGAACGGCGACTCAGAGATTGTCGTTCTGCGCATGTCTCGACCTGGTTTTCGTTTGTTGTTCCGGCCAGCTCGGGGAGTTTAGAAATGGTCTAAGTCGCGAGCAGACGCGACCTGCGTCTTGTGATTTTCTGAGGGAAATACATTGTCTTTGTGAGTTAGTTAGCTAACTAGACTATTTCCCAGTATTATTCAAGCCTGCCTGGAGGCATATGTTCATGGTTGATTTTCCGAAATAAGGTAATTCCTCTTGTATCGAACTTTATGCTATCATCTAGAGGTTCGTCATTTTGTCGCCTTTTTGCTCGCCTGTGTGATTCAAAATGAAGAGGTACTTTGACTAGGATTAAGTCACCGGTATCTTTATACCTGAACTAGTTATATATATATGGGTCGCTCTAGACCAACAAGACTATTGTCTGTGTTCCAGGATTCGTTATATCAGAGATCACGTCCAAGTCAGATGGTTAGACTTAGGAAGGTTATAAAGGTCGAGCTGACCTGTAATCCATGTATGCTATTCACGTGCAGACAGTAAACGGACTGATTGTATACATCTGATCTGCTAGCATCAGAAAGGGAATATTTATTATTGTCTATGAACAGTGATGATCTGCAGCTGACACTGTTGCAGAATTTATATATATTATTTATACAGCTTCACGAACTAGAACTCTATGATTTTGAATGCTGAACTCGTTGAACTATGTTGATGATATAAATATCCTGACTGTTTTGTGGCGTGCAATAAATGGAAAAAAATTATACAACGAAGTTACCATTTCTATGACTCTACACATCATGTTGCCTGTGTTATACTCTGTGAACTGTTCTACTACCACATACACAGCAACATCCTAAAATCAGAGAAAACACCTACATCTTGCACTTTAATACCAGGTGTCGATAGGGGTGGCAAGTGGTCGTCAATCTTATACGGAGCTAACGTACCTGGCATTGTGGCGCACCATTATCATTTAGCCTAAATCCACCCTTATCATTTTTGGTGGCCAGTATGGGGATGTGCCTGACAAAAACAACTATGAGGTTGTCAGGGCGGCATTGTTAAAGAAGTACCAACTTAACGAGGACGGATATCGTCTTAAATTTAAAAACATGTTACCAGAAACTGGAGTTGAATTCTCTGAATTCATCTCAGGCATCCGTCTTACTTTTTTACGATGGGTTGAGTTGTCTAAAACAGAGAGTACATTTGAAGCTCTTATGGACTTACTACTTAGAGACAAGGTTATGTCTTCTGTTAATGAAGCTTTTCTTTCTTTTCTTCATGAGCGTAAGCCTAAAAACATAAAAGAAATGGAAGAATACTGTAGCATCCTCACATAACCATTAGCAACTCTAAAGTAAAAGAAGGTCTGCCAGTTGCTTCGGCAGCACCTTATGGCAAAAATTTTATGCGTAAATTTCAGGGTAGCCAGCAAAATTTCAATAAAAAGAGTAACCGTAATTATGCCCAGAATCATAGTAATCAATTCCAGGGTGATTCTTCTTCCCAGAACTGGAGACATCCTAATACTACACGTTATTCTACTCCGGTTAACTTTAGAAATTTTCACAAAGGTAATCGGTATAGAGGAAAATATTTTTTCTCAGAGACCTCAATACCAGGATAATAGAGGTTCTCAACAGTATAGAGATGGTAATGACAGTTATGGAAACTGGAACTCAAACCAGGATAAAAATTACAGTAGGGACTTTAATGATAATTGCAGAGGCAATAATGGTCGCGGTAGATCGCAACATAAGAGAAAAAAATATCAACAGACAAACTCTGTTCATCAAGAATCTCAGGGAGTAGATAAACAGGTTAATGATAATAAAGACCATAATGCCATCGGATGCTCATCTTTTGATTTTGGTAGGGCAAATAAATGTATCCAATGCAGTACTTTATTTGACCCGAAGACCGTTACTACTTTAAGCTGTGGTCATCCTTTGCCCGCTCTTCCTGCTAATGTTGCTCATGATGGGAGAGGTTCTCTTATATTACATAAGGGGCTTGTAAATAGTAATCCAGTCTCAGTGTTGTTTGACTCTGGATGTACTACTGTCGGGGTTAGGCAATCTCTTGTAGATCCATCCTGTGCTACAGGAAAGGTCATCAAATGTGTCACATTTGGTGGCACGTTGGAAAAGTATCCTACTGCTATAATACACATTGCTACTCCTTTCTTCACGGGAGAGGTCCACGCGTGTCTACTTCCAAACCCTATTGCGGACCTTATTATTGGTCGTATTCACGGAGTTAGGGAATGTACCCCACAGCAGATTGCTGTTTGGGAAGAGCAAAACATTGAAGCTACCAATGCGGTGGTCACAAGAGCACATGCTCTGGATCCACCTCAAACTTCATTAACTAATAATGATGAAGTAAATGACCAAGATAGTCACTTGACTATTACACGTGACTCATTTATCAAATTGCAAGAAGAAGATCCTTCTTTACAAAAATTCTTCATTCTAGCAAAAAAAGGTGATCCTAATCAAAATACTAATAGAAAATCTTGGATTTCTATGAAGAACGGCGTACTTGTACGTATGGTACAAGACTCGACTACGTCCACTCATTCACAAATTCTTGTGCCTAAGAGCATGAGATTGCAAATATTGCAACATGCTCATGACTCGCAATGTGCTGGACATATGGGTTTTTCCCGTACAAAGTCGAGAGTTCTTGCGGCTTTCTTTTGGCCATTTGTGAGCAAGGACATACGAATGTACTGTCGCTCTTGCAAAGTATGTCAGGAGGTCAAATCTAAAGGACCACGACATGCTGCGCCTATCCAGGCTGCTGACATTCCTATTCGCCCTTTTCAAAAAATGGCAATAGATATTATCGGTCCTTTTAGAATTAAGTCGGCTAGAGGACATCAATTTATCCTTACATGTGTCGATATGTGCACACGTTGGCCAGAGGCAATACCTCTCAAGAGCATCTCAACTGCTGACATCGCAGACGCTCTTTGGCTGATATTTTCTCGCTTGGGTTTTCCCGGAGAAATATTGTCAGACCATGGCACTCAACTTATATCAGACACTATGTCACAGGTAATGTCTATGCTACACATTAAAAGGTCTCTCAGCAGTATCTATCACCCAATGTCTAATGGGTTGGTCGAACGTTTAAATAGGACTCTGAAAACTTTACTTGGTAAAATAACTGAGGATCATCCTCAGGATTGGGACAGGGTCTTACCCGCGGCTCTCTTTGCGTATAGAGAGGTCCCCATTGAACATACGGGGTTTTCCCCTTTTGAACTTGTCTTTGGCGCGCAACCGCGCGGCCCTATGTCTTTACTTCACGATCTAATCACTGCCGATAATATTAGCGATGAAACTCAATCTTCTTATGAGTACGTCATTGCTCTTAGGCAAGAGATCATCGAGG
>JAMPIV010008266.1:2500-185591 GCA_024509875.1 Oreohelix idahoensis | reverse complement strand
ATATATATATATATATATATATATAATATATATATATATAAATATATATATATATATATATATATATATATATATATATATATATATATATATATATATATATATATATATATATATATATATATATACCTTTTATAAAAGTAACACCAAAAAAGTGTGTTTCTTTTTTTGAACAGTGTATATATATATATACACTGTTCAAAAAAAAGAAACGCAACTTTTTTGATGTTACTTTTATAAAAGATATTCGCTGATTGAACATCAGTCAACCTATTGACTGTGTCCACCTGGTCATTAACTTCTCGTGGTTACCTGAATTGTACTCACCTCATGATTCGTGAGGTCATGAAAAAGGTCAAGGTCAAAACAACATTTTTGACATTAACTCGTGACAGGTTCATGAGAATCTAGTGAAACTTACTGAACACAAAACTCTCCGACCATATTATTGAATGCCTATAACAGATTGACGCTCCTCGAATAAATTCAGTTGAAAATTCAATGCGCAAGTATGGCTCATCTCACTACAGAACAACGACTCATCATCATTGGACGTTTACAGATTGGACAGTCACAAAGTGTAGTGGCCAGACAATTTAATGTGGTTAGAAGCACCATTTGTTGCCTTTGGAGTCGATACAAAGAAACTGTCTCAGTGGCAGACCGGCCGCGCAGTGGAAGACCCAGAGTCACAAGTCCTGCGGAAGACCGCTGTATACGACTGCGTCACCTCAGGAATCGACTTGCATCTGCGTCCTCCACAGTCCAGTCAATGTCACCAGCTCGTCGAATTTCAGATAAAACGGTCAGGAACCGGCTGCACGACTCTGGTCTTTGGGCTAGAAGACCCTACAGAGGTCCTGTTCTTACGGACCGGCATCGCCAGAACCGACTGCAGTGGGCGAACCAGCATCGTCAATGGACCGTTGGGAATGACTGGAGACGGGTTTGGTTTAGTGATGAATCACTTTTTGTGCTCCAGCGACACGATAGACGGAGAAGAGTTTACCGCAGAGCCCATGAGCGCTAAGCTCAGAACAGCGTTGATGAGGCTCCTTCACATGGTGGTGGAGGTGTACGGATGTGGGGGGCGATCAACTTCATGGGAAGAAGTTACCTGTACAAATTGAAGGACGCCTGAATGCCCAACGATACGTTGCTGAAATTCTTCGTCCTCACGTCCTTCCACTTCTGGCTGCACGAGGATCGATTTTTTCAGCAGGATAACGCTCGACCTCATTTGGCACAACTCACCACCCAGTTCCTTGCTGACAACAACGTCCAACCATTCCGTGGCCAGCCATGTCATCAGACATGAACCCCATAGAACACTTATGGGATGAACTCGACAGACGACTCCGCCAGCGAGATGTGGCTCCAGCCAATCTCCGACAGTTGTCTCTTGCACTGCGGGAAGAGTGGGCAGCCATCCCACAAAAACAGATCCAACGGCTAATCGGATCCATGTCAAGGAGATGTCGTTCTCTGATAGAGACCAGAGGAGGCATACACCTTACTGAAACGGAGGCCTCAGTCGCAAAGAATAAAAGTCCAAACCAAATTTAATGAACATCATTTAATTGTTAAAGTCCGAAAGTTTCTTCTTGCCAGGATTGAAACATTAATTCCGTAAAATAAAATTTTGGTACAAGTTTCAAATTTGGTGTCCATTACCACTGCAATAATGTTGCGTTTCTTTTTTTGAACAGTATATATATATATATATATATATATATATATATATATATATATATATATATATATATATATATATTATATATATATATATATATATAAATATTATATATATATATATATATATATATATATTATATATATATATATATATATATACATATTGTTGTGTAACAGTAGTAAATGAGAATTGTGTGGGTAGGGAATAGAAAGGTTTATGGGTTATTTATTGTAGTGAGTTGTTGTGTTAGCTGGTGTGAATGCTTAGGCGTGATGTGTGGCAGAAAGAGGTATGATCACTGTTCTTGTGTTTTTGGCGGGAGTGAGCAAGCCAACAGTGAGCTGGATGGAATAGCGAGAGTTTGGCAGTCGGCTGAGAGATTCGGGTGTGTTATGACGTATTATCAAGTAGAGTTTTGAATATTGTAGAAAGGAGCTGTTTCTGTTTGATTCGGACAAGTTGTGATTTAAATCAAGTGCTCCAGTGAGATATGAGAGCCGAGAGAAGTATTTGAGTATGGGCGTGAGTGTAGAGGCTGGGATACAGCACCCATAGTTTCTGGTTGATGTTTGACCGACCAGAGGAGATTTATAATAGCCCCTTCAGTCATAACTGACTATGGGAATGCGCCCCTGAGGTGACAGCCCTCAGCTGCTTATTTTCCTGGTGCTCCTTTCGACGTTTTCTCTTCACCTCTGCTTCTTGTGTGAGCCTCTCTTCGCCCAAGATTATTGTTGCTGTAAATGTACTGTGAATGTCATCAATTGTTTCGTTAAATAAATTTTGGTGCTGCTGTACACAGCGTGTTATTCGATGACGTATGCATGTTCCTGTGCCAGTCTACTGTGTTAAAGACATATAGCCTAGAAGACCCTTTGAACCCGGGCATACGGTGTTTGTTAAACATCAAACAACACCATCGTAACATATATATATATATATATATATATATATATATATATATATATATATATATATATATATATATATTATAATATATTATATATATATATATATATATATATATATATATATATATACTAATATTTCCTGATTCTGGTTTTACTTTGCTCTGAATAAAATATGTAGCATGTTAATACACATCTTTATCATAATTTGTCTTTTAGATGTTTACGAACCACGGGGTCACCGCGGCAGCTGGTCCTCTTGCAGGAAGCCTGCGCCAAACATTCATATCCCCCTACAGCAATGATGTCTAAGACAGTTTGTTTAATACGTTGAGGTCGCCACCGCCTTGCACAACCTTATACTAGTGTGACGTATAATGGAAATATAGCCTACAGTGTCAGATAGTTTTTCGTGACCTCGCAGCATCTACGATTCGCTAGCAAAGACATGCAACTTACAGCCTGCGTTTACTCATTTTTAATCCGCGACTCTTTTCCCTGAGACGTAAACAAACTAAGTTGTTTACCAACTTCCGCGAACTGCCAGTCATAACAGGGAGCGAACCTGGTTTGTTTAGCTGAGTTTCTCACGCGAGCTGATCTGTCAATCATCGGATATCAGACAGATGCACGTGGAATAACACCGGACCTTCTGAAGCCAGTCGCTCGGGAAAAAGTATCTTCCCAGTGGACCCTTTGATGTTCGTACATACAGGGGGAGATTACGCTTTGATCTTCAGAAACGGGGAAATCTACAGAAACTCGTTACACGGTTTAAGTCTCTGTTGTCATTCTCTGTTGTCGATTAACAACGCCGACAGAGCGACCGTGGAAAGCCTTTTATCTTGGGAATTTAGGTTTCTGATTTCTCTGCTATGCACAAGTGTGAAAATTAGCATCCTCTGGAGAGCAGATAACCGGGATGGTATATATACTGTGTCTTCCCAAAACAAATATCAGGTGTCGCTCAGAATTTTTTCGGATAGTTTAAACTCGTAGTCTAGAACCATTGTGAAAGGTGTGTTAATAGCCTTCGTGGGGATTTCATTCTGATTTTCTGGTAATATAAATTTGTGCTTAAGCGTGTTAGAGTGTTAAAGTTTACCATTATAATTCACTTAAAGTCTAGCTGTTAAAGACCAGTGGGAATAACGCGTAGCTTTTTGTTTGCCAGTTGTGCAGTTTAATGTAATTCCATCACCCGCTTTCTCACATAAGAAGAGACGTTTAGTTGACTAATTAATACACTAGGCGCGACTGATAAGGGACAGAAAAGAATTCACGTTTATTCCATTTTTGTGTAATTTTAGTAAGTGAATGTTATTCATATCATACGACGACCCACAGGCGCTGACAATCTAATAGCTATTAATGTCAGGCGATATTTTTTAAGTGCGCGTATGTGTAATTAAATAATAATTGACATTGTACGCTGATCGTGACCGGAACAGGAGGGGAAAAGCTGCATGCCTCAACCAAACCTCCATCTGGTTTTAAGTTAGCAGTTGGGGGTAGGTGGGGTAGCATACTGTGCATTCCCCGTCATCCAGGGTGGCTCTCCAATTATGCAGAGCTTACATGAGGCTGAGCTCTGGTTCTGGGCTCTCCCGAGGAATCCTCACGTCCTGCACAGAGCCACATCCCAGTACCCATCAACTGCCATCTCTCCATTGTAGAATTCTCTTGCATGCAGCCATCCAGTCAACAGCCAGTATTAAGTCTGGTGCTCATGTGATTCCCCCAAGCTTAGTCTGCAATGCTGGGTTCTCAACATGCTGCACCACAGAGGGGATTGTGATGCTGGGCCAATTTGATGCAGCTTTAGGGTCGTGGGTAGGCTACTAAACTGACCCTGGGATTTGCCTGAGAGCATGGGCGAAATCCTACTCATCTCCTTGGCTGTAATGCTAGCGTGTCTGTGGGTTTCCTGCACACCCCAGAAAGGAGCCAGATATGCACTGTTTTAGCACTTGGGTAGGGTAAGAGGAGAGTTTCTGCATCTCTCTGAGATATGTAGCCACGGTAGGGTTCACACAGCTCAATCCTTGTCACCAAGTCGCCTGCTGGTTATGCCGAGTTCTCTTGGGCTCTAGGCATGTGACCAACAGTTCAAGGCGTCCTGAGAATATGTGCCTTTACGATGGGTTCCATTCATCATAGAGCAGCACCTACTAGTTCCCAATCCCCCAAGTCTGTTCAGTGCAGCTCTAGCTCCCTTCTTACTACGGACGGGTGTGTATGGTGTTAGTGCACCAGGTTTGTTTTCGAGGTTTGCTCCTCTATAGATCGTTGTATTCAGCCTCGGGATTCACACCCCAGTGACCAGGGCCACTTCGCGGAGGGTGTGGCTCAGCACGACGAAACAACGGTCTTTGGGTTTGAGAGGTTATGCTAGACCAAGAGGCTAACACCACAGAGGATGCTCCTTTCATGAAAAATTGTCCACTAGGCCTAGGGTGAAGCAAGGGGACGGATCCATATGGAGGAAACCTAACTACCCACAACACCGACACATCATACTCCCTGTCTGTGATATAGAGTTGACAAAAAAAAAAAACTAATAATAATAATAGTCCCTTCAGTCATAACTGACTAAGTGAATGCGCCTCTCATCTGCTTATTTTCTGTGTGTTCCTTTCGACGTTTTCTCCTTTCTTCTGCTTGTGTTGTGAGCTTCTTTTCGCCCAGTTTGAGGTGGTGCCGTAGATAGCATCACCACTTGGTGCGATCAGCAGCTTCATCCTCCCAGGTTGTTGGCTTTATGTCCAGTGCCCTCATGTTTCTTTTGCACACATCTTTCAACCTCAGCTGCAGTCGCCCAACTGTTCTTTTGCCATCTGCCAGTTGTTCGTAGAAGATATCTTTCGGAATACGACATCTTCCATGCGGCTGAAATGGTCAGGCTAGCGTAGTCTGCACTGTCTAAGCAGTGTATACATGCTTTGAAGCTTGAACGTGACAACACTTCGACATTTGTCACTTTATCTTTCATCAAAATGCCGAGGATGTGGAGTAGACTCCGTAGATGGAAGGTATTGAGCCTTCTTGCTTGCTTAGCAAAGGTTGTCCATGTCTCACTGCCATATAGAAGTGTGCTGGTGATGCAGGCATTATATACCGCAGCTTTGGTCTTCTTTGTGAGTTTGGAGTTTCTCCAAACACACGATGTGAGGAGGGCAAATGTAGCTGCAGCTTTGCCAATGCGGCTGTCAATTTCTGTGTCGAGAGAGTTTTTTTTTTCACTGATGGTAGACCCTAGGTATGTGAAGTGGTGCACCACTGCCAATTCATAGTTATCGATAGTGATAACTGGTGCAGCACCTACATACTGACTCAGCACATTTGTTTTCGTTAGACTTAATGTGAGACCAAAGCCCTTGCATGCCTAGGTGAAGCAATTCATCAAGCGCTGAAGCTTCTGTTGGCTTTGAGTGACGACTGCAGCGTCATCGGAATAATAGACAACAGAAAAAACAACAGAAGTGATGGGCTCAGCGGGTATTCGAACCCAAGGACACCCGAACGGCACTACCACCTACTACAGGAGAGAAATATGACTACTGCTAACAAGGTACCACACAAATAGTGCTTCGTGCACGGTGATCATTAGCCCGACCGTTCAACGTAACTACGGAATTTCGGTCCACGGAGCGACTCAGACTAACTGTATATGCAATCACTTCGACATCTTTCCTATTCATCAATAAAGGCTAGATAATACAAGACAAAGACCTTAATACTGGGTATAGTCAATTATAGAAGAATGAGGAACAGATCAGAATCTCATTCACACATACTCAGAAAATGCTCACAAATGTGTACATCCCTTACCCATTACCAACCCTCGTTATCATTTTGAAATTCTTGTCTATCTACCAAGTGCACATACCACCACTGACATCTGCTCATCTGTCTGTGAGTTTGTCCAGTCACTCGCAAGCACATTAACATAATCTTTTACCTGGAAACTGTTCTCTTGATTCTCGTTATAATTGGTCTTGAAGATATGCTACAATGTAAATAGGGCTGTCATTTCATATCGTCACTGCTTTGTTCTTTGTTTTCTTCTTCTTCTTTCTTTGTTCTCATTTTCTTTCTGTTGTAACGGAAGCTAGTGACGCAGTCATTAACATGTCTATGTGAGGAATATGCATGAGTGCACGCACGTACGTACGTGTTTGTGTGTGTGTGCGTGCGTGCGTGTGTGTGTGTGTGTGGGTGTATGTGTGTGTGTGTGAGATCTTGTGTCTGACCTACCAAGGATCTCTCCAAAATATCGGATCTATGAGCCATTATTAATAACGACAGGAAAATGAGCCACAAGGCAATGATGAAAGCTGGAATCATGAAGTTCAAATGCCGCTCAAAGTCAATTTCTTCAAACTCTAATTCGTTCCTGAATAAATGCAATTGAAAACCTTTATTCAAAGTTTTTAAAATGCTAATCGACAGCTTAAATAGATTATAGTATGGACCAGGCATACAGATTGAGAAATGGTGTGCAATTTACAAAGACGTACACTGTAGGCTAGACGTATAGTCATGGAGACAAGCAGACATATGGATAGGTCAATTCACTTAAACACAATCAGATAGATAATGGATAGACCAACAAACTAACATACAGATCAACAAACAGACAGGCAAACAGACATGCAGTTAGTTAGATAGATAGATAGATAGATAGATAGATAGATAGATAGATAGATAGATAGATAGATAGATAGATAGATAGATAGATAGATAGATAGATAGATAGATGTATGCATATACATATGTGTTTGTGTATGTGTACAGTGCAGTCCGGTTTAGCGGAACTCCTTTAAGCCGAATTTCGGTTAAATCCAGGTAAATTTGCAAGTCCTGGCCAGATGTCTTCTTTGGTAGAAACTCCTGATAAGCAGAATTTCGGATTAGTCGAAGTCTTTTAGATCGCCTAAGCGGCTTTCACTTATCCGGACTTCACTGTTTATATATATATATATATATTAACGGATCGCAGATATGAAATTTAGAAACAAATTTGTTGCGTAAAGTCATTACGATGATTTATTAAGATGTTTCGTTGACAAATCAAACTGAAAACTCATCGCCACTAAGTTTGCTATGATCGTAATAACTAGATTATTAAGGGAGTGACAGACCTTGCTTAGTTTTTAAGACTAAAAGATACTGAGAAGAGTGAGGGCTTGAATTATGCCTACACAAAAATTGGGTAGTGAGTGAAATTGAGTCGTGAGGAATTAGTGGAAGACAAGAAATTGAAAAATGAACGAATGTAAGAGTTTAAGATGAGAGAGGTGAACGAGTGAAAAAAATAACAGGACGAATTCATTTATGAGGATATTTTCCCACAAAATGTGGAATCGTGCCTACATCATGGCAGCAATAGACAGAGAAGCAGATAATAATATCAAAATAGGAATAAAAATACATAACTAGCTTCTGTTGCTTTGGGAAATTACTTGGTAATAAAGAGAAATCACATCAAACACACAAGTCAGAATCGTTAACTTAAATATCAAGGTAGCTCTACTGTAAGGATCTGAAGATCTGAAGGTGGAGAACAAAATACGTTACCAAATTAGACCTTCATACGTGGGTGCTTGTGCAAAAATAGATCTAAAATGTTCTGTAACATGATCACAAGTGTGGAAGCGATTGCTACAAACCAGAAATGTACCACTAGAACAAAATGTGATGGGAAAACGCTGGGTGTTAATATTCTTCTTCAAGTACCATGCCTGGTGGTGTAGGCAATCATATGTCTGAACAACCTGCTGCCTCCTGTCATCATCATCAGCTGCCATCTCCACAACGAAGGTTGGCTGTAATGGATCTCCAACGTCTTCTGTCTCTTGTCTTGGTGGTGTACTCTGATAGCCTCTTTCCTGTCCATCTCTTGATGTTGTCTTCCCACTTATAGCGCTGTCTTCCCCTTGCACGTTTGCCTTCACCTCTCCCTTCTATTATGGTCTTCTGCAAGGTGTTATGCCTTTTTATGTGGCCAAAGTATTTTAGCTGCCGAACTTTGATCTCCCTCATCAGTTCTCTTTTCATACCTAGATTTTCTAGGACCTCCTTATTTGTTTTCATCTCTTTCCATGCGATACGCCCCATTCTTCTATATATCCACATTTCAAGAGCCTCAATTCTTGCTGCCATCGTCCATGTTTCTACACCATACAGTAATGCAGAATATATTTAACGCTTTATGATTCTCAGTTTTAATTTGTGAGATAACTGTTTAGATGTCAGTATATGTTTCATGTTGTTGAATGTAGATTTGGCCATTTCTATTCTCTTCTTGATTTCTGTTTCACATCTGCCATCTTCTGTTATTATATGACCACGATATGAGTAGCTCTTGACTTGTTCCAGCATTTTCCCATTTATGCGTATCTTTAATGAGGGCTTATTGTCTGTTTTGCTTCTATGACAGAGTCCATCATGAGAAAATAATCGAATGCCTCGAAGACATAGGTATTGATGGAAAAGACATAAGAATACTCAGTAACCTTTATTGGGAGCAAGCAGCTACAGTAAGATATGGAAGGAATTATTCACCTTGCAAAGACATAAAAAGAGGTGTCAGACAATGTTGTGTGCTGTCCCCCTGCCTATTTAATCTATACACCAAAACATTTTCTAACAGATACAGGAAATACCAGGACTGAACATCAGTGGAAGGTCAATAAACAAACTTAGATAAGCAGATGATACCGTGTTGTTAGCTGAAAGGGAACACGAGTTACAAGAACTAGTGAAGCAAGTGAACAGTATAGGTCATAAAGATGGATTGGAAATAATATTGAGAACAAACACTATGATATAATTATCATTATATATTTATTATGATATAATTATCATTATATATTTATTATGATATAATTATCATAGTGTTTGATCTGAGAATGTTTGGGCCTTTATTGGAATCTGGTGATGGGTTTTTACCACTGTTGTCCTCGAATGGTTCTTTTACGTACTCTGCCCATCTGTTTGATATGTCTTTCTCATCAAGTAAGATTACACCATTTTTGTTCTTGATACAGCTTCCTCCTTGGGCAAACCGCGACCTATTTGATAATTTCTTTATTTCTTCATGCATATCTCTTGTCATGTGCTTTGCTTCCAAGTCTTCTATTTCATTGCATTTAGTTTCTATCCACCGTTCTTTTGCTTGTCTACATATAGTACGTATGTCATTGTCTATTGTTTTATATTCTGGAGTGTTTTTTGCTTTCTTTCTTTCTGCCAAGATGTCATCTGTCATCCAAATTTGATTTTTCTAGGCTCCTTTTTAGGTAAATTATATTTGCTGATTGTATGCTTGTTTTTAAGCATTCCCATTTTGTGGTTACTGTTTCTTCTGGGTTTTCTCTTCTATACTGCTTCATGCTTTCTGTCAGTAACTGTTCATATTTATTTTTGACGTCGACTAGATATTTTTGTATTTTTGTTTTACATATGGTTGTTTCAGTGCTGATATTTCTATCTGGGGTTCCTCCTGTCTTCTGTTTCCTGCTTTTTTTAGCTTTATATTTACTTTGATGACGACCGGATTGTGATCTGAATTTATGTCAGCGCCAGGATGTGTCTTTGCACTAGTGACACTGTTCTTAAATCTATGTTTTATCATGATATAGTCAAATTGATTTCTTGTTACATCTCCTGGCCTTTTCCATGTGTATAATTAGTTTCCTTGGGTGGTGTTCAAAAAAGGTGTTACATATGACCAGCTGGTTTTCTTCATAGAACTGACTGGAAATGTCTGTCTCTATCATTTCTTGTCCCTAATCCATACTGTCCTACTATTTTCTTGTATTTTTCTTTTCCTACTTTTGCATTCATATCACCCATTACTATCAACACATCTGTAGATTTTACTGGTTTAAGTGTGTGTTGTAGCTCTTCATAGTATTCTTCTATTTCTTCCTCGCTGTGATCTTTAGTTGGTGCATACATTTGTAAGATTGATATGTCGAATGGCTTTGCTCTCATCTTTAGTAACATCATTCTGTCATTGTGTGTCCAGTATCCACATACGTATTTTTCTAACTCCTTCTTTATCAACATCCCTACTCCTCTTTCGTGTTTTTCTCCTCCTGAGTGTATAAGCGTGTATTGGTCTCTTTTTTTGCAGCCTGTATCCAATTGTCTTGCCTCTGCAACTCCCAGTATATCAAGTTTAATTTCTGATGTCTCTAATATTAGATTGTCAAGCTCTTTCCTTCTCCGTTTAGAGTTCTTACGTTCCATGTTCCTATTTTTAGGCTCCTCCTACTAGTTTTTAGGTGGTCTTTCTCAGAATGCTCCCTTTCAACAGAATTTGAGGAACACTCGTCATTATATACTTCCTTACTCATTAGAGGAGTTGCCTCTTCCCTGTTAATTTGTACAGTAGATTCTTCCCCAGGGGACAGAGGGTTCTCTACATATCGGTTCTTATCTTGTTGTTGTGATCTCATTACGTGCTGTAGGATGTACGTGGTACCAATTGTGCTGTTGTTTTCTATCCAAGTCATGATGTCACACTTATCGTGTATCTCCTAATTTTGTCGTTCTCTATCTCTTTCAATCTGTCGCGTTGTGATTATATACTCCAGCTTTCTTCGTCTCATAACACGCCCAAAGAGAGTGAATAGCTTCCTTCTAACATAACGAATAAACTTCCTTTTGTGCATTGGCCTCTTTCACGACATCCTCATTACTCTTTCTTAGCTGTCCCTCGTATTTTTAACATTCTTCTGTGTCCTCCAGTGTTTTTCCTACATGTACACTAACTGTCCATGACTCACTTCCATACGTCATGATTCTTTCTTTATAACAATGAAGAACTCTCTTTCCTACTTACTTGCTTGGGAAGCTATAAGGTATGCTTGATTCATTGATTGATTACAACTATTGCGTTTTTATACCTCTACACCTCATGGTAGTAGAGGAACGACTAAGTAAGTAAGTAAGTGTGTCTATAACAACAAATACCTTTTAATAACAGAAAAACGCCACGAACTACAGGACCCCGCACCAGCTGTAAATGTGTCTCCCCGATCACAGCGGCAGTAAAGTAAAGATGGTATACCCCCGCTACAGTGAGTGACCTAAATAAAAGAGAACCAAGAGCTAGGCTCTACTGTCTGTGAAATATCACTCGAGTTTCGAATTTGAAGCTCTAAGATGACAAGTATCGTAGTGTGAGTTTCGTATTTCAAGCTCTAAGATGTGAAGTATGGTGTGAGTTTGCTATTTTAAGCTCTATAATGTGAAGTATTGTGTGAGCTTGTATTAAAAAATTTAACATGTTAGGTATGGTGTGAATGTATTATTTCAAGCTCTATGATGTGATGTGTCGTGTGAGTTTCGTATTTCAAGTTCTAAGATGTGAAGTATCTTGTGAGTTTCGTGTTTGAAGCTCTAAGATGTGAAGTATCTTGTGAGTTTCGTGTTTGAAGCTCTAAGATGAGATGTTTCGTGTGAGTTTCGCATTTGAAGCTCTAAGATGTGAAGTATTGTGTGAGTTTCGTATTTCAAGTTCTAAGACTGCTCATTCTTTTAAAAAACGTTAATAACGATAAGATTACACAAGAAAATTAGTGCTGTTAGCAGAAACAATATATCATTGGTTAAAACAGTTGTTTTGTATCTTCTAAAATCTAAATAATTTTGTTTGTGTCATACAGACATAAGATATTTTTCTGTCGAATGAGAAATTTACTTGTGTATTAGTTTATTAGTTTCAAAATAGCTAGGAACGAGGAGTATCCAAAGAAATGAAAACAGGGAGAGAGAATGATTGCATAGGAGAGAAAAAATAGAAATATACAGAAAGTGGAGGACAAAACGTCAACATAATGAGGTTACCTGATGTAACTAATTATTAACTTATTTCGGGTGCGGGGAGTTTTAAATGATAAAGTGTTTTTTTTTTAAAACTATTGTTGTGTTATTAAAACTTGGTTGGACAAGTTGACTGAAAATCATTTTGTATCAGATGTTGAAATAGATTTAAACACAAGAGAAGACAGTGGTGTGTAAATATACACTTGAGACATAGACGCAAAATCAATTGGATAGCAACTTAACACAGTCACAGCTGGTGTATCGCGTGCGTATTAGAATGATATCAAACAGAAATAGCATCAAACAATCTTCTTCGTCGTCGACATTTGCTCTCATATAACACATCTACTTGTGCTCTCATATAAACACATCGACTTTTGCTCTCATATAACACATCAACGTTTGCTCTCATGTAACACATCTACGTTTGCTCTCGTGTAACACATCTAATTTTGATCTATGCAACACATCTACTTTTGACCTAAAAAACACATCTACTTTTCCTCTCATATAACACATCGACTTTTGCTCTCATATAACACATCTACTTTTGCTCTCATATAACACATCGAGTTTTGCTCTCATGTAACACATCAACTTTTGCTCTCATATAACACATCTACTTTTGATCTCATATAACACATCGACTTTTGTTCTCATATAACACATCGACTTGTGCTTTCATATAAAACATTTTCTTTTCCTCTCATATAACAACATCTACTTGTGCTCTCATATAACACATTGACTTTTGCTCTCATGTAACACATCAACTTTTGCTCTCATGTAACACATCTACTTTTGATCTCATATAACATATCGACTTTTACTCTCATATAACACATAGACTTTTGCTCTCATATAAAACACTTTCTTTTTTCTCTCATATAACACATCGACTTTTGCTCTCATATAAAACATCGACTTTTCCTCTCATTTAACACATCGACATTTGCTCTCATATAACACATCAACTTTTGCTCTCATATAACACCTCGACTTTTGCTCTCATATAACACATCGACTTTTGCTCTCATATAAAACACTTTTTTATTTCCTCTCATATAACATATCAACGTTTGTTCTCATATAACACATCGACTTTTGCTCTCATATAACACATCGACTTTTCTTCTCATATTACATATCTAATACTGCTCTCATAAAACCCATCTACTTTTGCTCTCATATAACACAACTAATTTTGCTCGCATAAAACACATCACCCCTTTGCTCTCATATAACGCATCGACTTTTGCTCTCACATAGCACATCGACTTTTTCTCTCATATAAAACGTATAGACATTTGGCTCATATAACACATCGACATTTGCTGTCATATAACATATCGAACATTGTTCTCATATAACATATCGATCGTTGCTCTCATATAACACATCGACCATGGCTCTCATATAACACGTCTACCTGTGCTGTCATATAACGCATCTAATTTTGCTCTCATATAACACATTAATCGTTCCTTCTATATAACACATCAACCTTTGCTCTCACATAACACACTGACCTTTGCTCTCAAATAACACATCAACCTTTGCTCTCATATAACAAATCAACCTTCGCTCTCATATAAACATCAACCGTTGCTCCCATTTAACACATTGACATTTGCTCTCATATAACACATCGACCTTTGCTCTCACATGACCAGTCTACCTTTTCTCTCATATAACACATCCACTTTTGCTATCATATAACACATCCACGTTTGCTCTCACATAACATATCGACCTTTGCTCTCATAAAAACCATCTACCTTTTCTCTTATATAACACATTGCCTTTTCCTCTCAAATAACATATCGACCTTTGCTCTCATATAACACATTGACATTTGCTCTCAAATAACACGTCGACGTTTGCTCTTATATAACAAATCGACTTTTGCTCTCATATAACACATCGACCTTTGCTCTCATTCAACACATCTACCTTTGCTCTCATACAACACATTGACTTTTGCTGTCAAATAACATATTGACTTTTGCTGTCATTTAACACATCTAATTTTGATCTCATCTAACACATCGACTTTTGCTCTCATGTAACACATCTACTTTTGCTCTCATGTAACACATCTACTCTTGATCTCATATAACACATTTACTTTTGATCTCATATAACACATCGACGTTTGCTCTCATATAACACATTTATTTTTCCTCTCATATAACTCATCTACCTTTGCTCTCATATAACACATGGACTTTTGCTCTCATATAACACATCTACTTTTTATCTCATATAACACACCTACTTTACTTATGATCTCGTATAGCACATCAACCTTTGCTCTCATATAACACATCGACTTTAGCTATTGTGTAACTCATCGACCTTTGCTCTCATATAACTCATTGACCTTTGCTCTCTTTTAACACATCGACTTTTTCTCTCATATAACTGTCGCGAGATGCGCTGGGCCCAATATCTTAGTAGAACCGCAAAGCGACCTCATCAGCCAATGAAACAACGCAAGTTCGGCAGGCACGCGAACTAGGGAAGCGTAACACAATTTGTGTTAGATGGATTAACGTTCCATTGAAGTCCTGAAGAAGATAATGTATTTAGAACTGCCCCGACCTGTATGTTCAGATAGTAGACAGGTGTCATTAGAGGATAGATGTTATTGAAATTAATAAAGATATCCTGGACACAAAGTTGTATCAGCTGATACCAGGATAGTGCCAGATAAGAGTCTGGTCTTAAAAGTAGTACCCCCTTCTCTGAAAAGAGTAAGGGTGTATAGATATCAAAGGTAGGATCAAGCTGTATAAGTTCCCAGAGAAGATGGTAATATATTACTCTAAGTTCCTACTGGCCCCTCTCCAGATCCTCCTCTGTTAATTTTATTATTATTATTATTAACTCTGCTAGGGGTATTAACTAAATCTATCTACCAACAAGAATTGTAACTTAACTTAAAGAATTTTAAGTAAGTCTGCTGGTAAATATTTACAATTTATTTTTACAGATTTACTTTTCTGTTTGAAAAGCTTTCAAGAAAACTCAAAATTCAATTACAAATTTAAATAAATAAACATTTGAAAATTGTTCAAAAAAATATCAAAGTCTCTGAAATTGGTAGAAGGTTCTCTCTTGGATGAACTCACTCTTGTAGAATATCAAGGCTATATCTTTATAACACTGTGCTTTCACTGTCCCCTGATTTTAGGCTATCACTGGCAATAATCATGCCCCAACATGGGTCATCATATTATTATTACTGTCTGTAATCTTGGTGTGACTGGAATTACTACACAGTAGCCTTGTTTGGCCACTTATCTTGCAACTTGAAGCCGGTTCCACTCTTGTCCTGGAAGGAAAGATTTACTGAACTTCCTCCAGGCAGTAGGTACTTGATGACTGGCCCCCTGAACTCAAAAGGCGCTTGCACCAGGAGTCCCTTCAGTAGTGGCTGACATTTTTATGTGTGGTTGGGTTTACAGGAAATAACCCTCAGGCACAAACAGTCGAGCTGTTAATGGGTATCTATTAGTCTGCTCTCAGATACAAAAGGCAACGGCAATCTGCATTAACACGCTGATGCTCACTGTGTTTTGAAATTTTTAATGGCCTGCTTTTCTATTTAGGGCACGTCCTATATATAGCCCAAGGCCGGACGCCAGAAGGAGTTTACTACCCAAAGTGTGTTTTGTGTTCCGAAATTGTATGCAAATCTGTCTGTGTACAAATCAGGAAAACTAAGATTTTATTTATCTACGTTATTCCTGGAGCGATTTTATTCATCTAAGGCTTAAAATACGCTCTGAATATTATCCTTTAACTATCTAAGTGTCTTTTACTTTGATGAGTCCATTTTATTCTATGCGTAACCTAAACAGCAAAATTATGGACTAACCTGAGGTCTCGATGCATTCCACCAGAGATTTCTTCCTTCCTATACTTCTATTCGTGGAAGTCTCTGCACAGACGTGTAGAGCAACATTATTAATATTGTATTAGTGACCTCTTCCAGGTGGTACTTCTCTCATAATACTGTAGTTAAATGTCATCTTCCGCCTGTTTGCACAAATTTGGACTGGCCATTTTGACTGACGAATGCTTTGGTAAACACTGCATGAAGGTACCATCCGATTGGTCCGTGTATCATGCCGTTTTCATAAAGTATGGCGCGCTTGTTTGGTCAAAACACTCAAAATGACGTGTTGTGAATCAGATCACTTCACGACAACAGGATTACGTTTGTCCCGATGTAAGTATTAGTATCATCTGTGCAGTATAGCGGGAGTTACTTGTGATTTAATTCTCAACAACGTGAGTTACCAAGACTCTGACACACTTTCAGTAAAGATGGCTAAATACATAATGGGCAAAAGAAAGTTATACGGAATGATAGCGTAGGATCGTCCGAGTAATATCAGATATTAATGAAGGAAATCGTCGGAGAAATGATTGAGAACGATGAAAGGAAAGATGCAGAAAAAGCACTTACTTACTTAGTCGTTCCCCTTCTACCGTCAGGTTTAGAGGTTTGGGAGAGAGAACGCCAGACTATCATATCGGCTATCTTGCTCCTGGCCTGGTTCAATTCTAGTCCTCGGTCCTTCAAAGATTGTCTAATGTTGTCCTCCCAGCGGACTCTGGGTCGTCCTAGGGGTCTAGATCCCTGGCTCTTTGTTTCCCATGCTTGTCGTGGTAGCCGATCTTCTCCCATTCTGCAGACATGACCAAACCATCTTAGACTGTTCTACTTGGGTCTGCAGGGTGTGAATTTTAGGCCTTGACGTATCGTCTGGTTGCGGACCATGTCTCTTCTTGTTACTTTAACCACCCTCCTCAGATACCTCATTTCTGAGGTTTGGATCTGGCTTTTGTGCATGGTATTCATTGCCCATGACTTGCATCCATATCTCAAGACTGGGACATAGATGGAGCGGTAAACAGCCATCTTCGTTTTCTTACCAACCTCTCTCTTGCTGAAGAATCCTCGATTTATGGCATGAAAAAGTCTCCCAGCTGCTGCTTTTCGAGTGGCCAACTCTTCTTTGATGCCTCCCTTTCGGTCTATAATAGCTACAAGGTATTTAAAGTGGTCGACCTGCTCCAGGACCTGTTCTCACAACTTAATCTGATGTCTTCTTTCTTCTTGTGATATCACCATGGATTTTGTTTTAGAGCTGCTAATGACCATCCCTCTCTTCTCCAACTCTTCCTTCCAGACTTGCAGGTTGGATTGGAGATGTGCCTCTGATTTAGCAATCATGGCAACATCATCAGCAAATGCCAACTCTGAAATACAGACCTGTCTCATCTTCCAGTACCCCACTGAATACTTTCTCAGAAAAAGCACACCAGACCAAAAATAATTGTGCTTCGCTGAACAAGTGGGAAAGACAGAAAGGTTGTGACGTCATTGCTCTTAAGTCGGCAGAACGGAGAGTATATAAAGAAAGTAAACATTGGAATGGTACACACCGCCAAAAGTTTTCAAACACAGAGGGCAGGACAGCGCTTGCCACCAAGCCTTTTGCCATCTGTAAGTGTTTGCAGCCTGCCAGGTTATTGAAACCCTGTGAATTCTGAATTGAGGGTTTATTCGATAACTTTCAGACATCAGAAGACTGACTGATGCACGAGTGAATTCTTGCTAAAGCATCAGACCATGTTTGGTAATCCCCATGGAGAGGGAAAGCCTGCACTGATGAAATTCCTGTGACATAAGTGGTGCTGTCAGATACTGGACATAAATTAAGTCTTATAAGAGTGAATGAAATCATTATATAGAGAAATAGCTTATAGAACCAGCTCATAGAAATAGCAACTAGTGAGACAGCCACTAGTGCTACATCATTGTGATCATATGATGAGTCAATTGTGTTAATAACAGTCAGTAAGCATTACAGGCCATTATCCTGAATACAGTGATTATAATGGTGTATTAAAGAACAGTAAATCAGGAACCTGATTACTTAAGTATTAACAGTGATATTATAACAGAGTGATTCTATAATTTTCGCAATAGGAGAGTGACAATTTTATGAACATTGTCATAATAAATAAAATAATTTAAATAATTGTAAAAAATAATTGAAAATAATTGTTGTATATATAAAATAATTGTTGTATATATTCCATCTTGTAAATTCATTCATTTTCATTAAACCAATAAAAGAAATCAATATATATATTAAATTGATTAATTAATTGTTTCTGGGGACGTTGTCAACTTTTTACAATTTTGTTTAAAGTTAAGTGTTTATTTTGATTTTCCCCTAGATTAATTTTTTATCACAGGATAGTTGTAGAGAGTAGACACTTTAGAATCTGGTACTGCTTATTACTATCTGGGCAAGAATTCTTCACAGTCTGACTATTCCTATGACAGCTATACACCCAGTGCCTATTTCTAAGACCATTGCTTTTAAGACCAGACCCGCGCTGGCGTAGTGGTTACCACACTGCGCTGGCGATCGGGTGACCCAGAATCAAACCCGGGCGAGGACATTTGAAGATTTTTCGTCCACCGGGATTTGGACTGCATTAACTCGAGCCCTGGCGAGAACATTTGAAGAAGTGTCGTCGACCAGGGACTGGCGTCTCCTAAGCCGACCCAGCTCTAATGGGTACCTCCGAAAGTGGCGAGTAACTGCCTAAATGGCGAGGGACACTTGTCTCTGTGCAAGAAAAAAGGGATACTCACGTAAAATCAGTCTCAGGTTAGACATTCGCCGAACTATTAAGTTGGTCACGCTGTAGAGTGACAACATTGATACTAATTTAAACCCGTTTCGTCATGTGACCTGTACGGAAGTCTGCCCGAATTCTGGCGGGGAAAGGCAGTTGAGTTTCTGGCTACCGACTAGTGTCGATGTGTGGTCCCTTTGTCATCGGTTTTGCTGGGATTATTTGAAAGCCATTGTGGTTCACATTTCTTGCCGGCATTCTTTGTGATCAGGATTATTTTGGTATATCGCTAAAACAGTGGTGCAATTTCTAGTGGTTTTTTTCCCTGTAGATCATTTACGTTAAGTATCTTACGTTTGAGTATTGCTTTACTATAGTACAGGGCTTAGCCGGTGAGCGAAAGTCATGTTTGATTCACTGGATAGAATATGTCGGTGATTATGTACTTTTATATTGAGCTGTTGATTATGGCAAGTAGATTGGCATTTCCATTGCATTGTTATTTCATGTGTATTGCTAGCCGTGTGCGGCTTGTGTGTGTGTGTGTGTACAATATTTATTAAAGGGACCGTACCTGTTTCAGGTGTTATCGTTCGATTAATGTCAGCTATTGTGTGCTGTGGTCATACCTGTAGACAGTGAGCCTAAGTCTATAGATTTGCCATGTGTTAAGCTGTTAAATCCACAGTACAAATAGGGGGTTGATCTGACAGCACAAATAGTCTTATGTGTGTTATGGCAGCTGCGGGCTCGTCCGTTCTGTTGGCCGCGGGGCCTGCGTTTTGGAATATTTAATTCCCAGCTAGCTGGCTTCTAGATGTAATATTATTAATAGCAATGCCGTGGAGCCTGTGTTTGCTATAGTCAGGTCAGTAAGAATTGTGCACACAGAATATTATAAGTTTGCAGCCGTGTTGGCTCCATCATTTTCACTGCCAGTTCACGAGATTGAGTTATTTTCATTCGTCCAGTAGATAGTCAGTGTGTTTGTCAGTCATTGTAGTGTACTGTTTACGGTTGTTTGACCTGACCTCGATTACGATAGCTGACCTAGTTACAGGGTCTCAGCGGTAATGGCTATGTTCAGTTGATAAATACTTTTAAGTGTCGTAGTCCATACCGAATTGCACGTTTAAGTTTCAAGTTGTTTGCTCTGTTATGTCTGCAGTTCGAGATACGGGTGTGTTGAAGTGATAAGCTAGGGATGCAGCGTGCGTCAGACTGGTCAGTTTGATGTATCTCTCAGTCTTATTGGTGGTTAGTGACAGTGATCCAAGTAGAGCAGCGGAGCTAGGGTGTTGGTACCATCTAGTTAGATTGGCCCAGACGGCAAATGGAGTGTCATATGGGAGATAGCTTGGTCAACCTCGGTATAGGGTGGAAGGAGATTGGTGTTAAGTAATTGTAGTTGTTAGGAAGTTGATATGGTGTTTGGTACCTCAAGTCATCGTGTTGGACTTCTGGTCTGGTCATTACTACTCAGATGTGCCCAATCAGGGGAGAAAGCCGACGCCTGTGACGTTCCTGTTCCACGCAGACGTGCCCAACCAGAGGTGAAATGCAGTGTGTCCTGCTGACTTGCGGGGATCCAGTTGACGTTACCTTGTAGACTGCTGTGATCCGTGGAGTGTCGAACTGTGAAATAAACTTTTCGTGTTACAGTCATATAACAGTGCCAAGGGACTTACACGTGTTTATACGACGTATATACTGGTGATACTAGCTGTGCAGCTGAACTTGTAGGAATTTAGACAGTTCTATTTATATTGTGGACAGTGCTGTGGGAGCACAGTATAGAACAGTCTAGTCATCGTGCTAGAGGTTACCATACCGTGACAAGGAACTCTGTTGCAAGTTACTGACACACAGACTTTCAGAGAAGCTTGTTTCCTGGACTTAGATTCTTTTGGATTGTACGTTTTCTAATGTGGACTCAGGTTTGTGCCGTTTTCATTATCATCGTCAGTGCTGAGGATACTTCTTGCTCAAGCGTCGTTGGACCTTCAGATAAGTTATTGTTTGTTTGCTTTTGTATAATGTATTATATTGATATTTTCTTGTTTTTTCAGAAACTCTAAATTTTCTTGTCTGTCTTTCTATCTGGTACTAACTATCATTTAGCCTAATCAGTATAGTAATATACTGCTGATTCTTTATTTGCTTCTTGGTTTGTTATAGTTTTTTTCCTTTTGTTGTGTATCTTTTCCTATTTTCCGAGTATGACTTAGTTGGTATATATGTACGTGAATAGTTAGTTGGAGTAGATCGTCCCCTGTATTCTTTAGTACGTGGAGTGATTAGATGATTTAGTTTATAGTATATAGAGTTAATTTTGCTGATAAGTTATTTAGTTTATTTTCACTGAAGTGGTTCATCAGTGCTCAGTACAGGAGATAGCTTCCAGTACCTCATTGTTCACTGTAGTTTTTGTTGAGTCTTTGGTATTATACTGTATTGGTGTATTTAAGGGAGGAGGGATGGTGAGTTTAATCCATTCTTGGCCTCTCGTGGGAAAATATTGGATTAGACCGATTCCTTATAGGGTGTGGCGGTGTTTGTTTTGTGGTGGAGTCATGCAGACGGGATTTCTTGCGACTGCCCTGCTTAACATTCCAAGCCCTGTTGGTGTTAGACGTATTTGTGTAGTGTGTATTTATATTGTCGTGTACATCCAGTAATTCTTTTGTTGTGTTTAAGTGGTGTTTTCTCTTGTTCCATCTTGCTATCTTGTAAATACGTTTACAGGTATCCCTTATTTTTGTTCGTGTGCAGTCACGCAGGGTATATATTAATCTACCTTTTCTCTTCGTGGTCTATCATCTTGTTCCTCGTGACGAGTGGTCAGAACTCGACTTCTGGAGGGTCCCATCGTCCCTTTAGACTGCGTCTGCCGATTTTTGATGAGAAAATCGACAGTTTAGATTTTTTACTTGAGAGGTTCGAGGCCGCATGCGTGGCCTATAAGGCTGACAGAGACCAAAGGCCATCTCTGTTATCGACGCTGCTAGCGGGGTCTGCAATGGAGACTTTTTATAGCCTCCCGCTAAATGAAAGGGCCAATTACGACAAAGTAAAGGAGAGGTTGATCAGTAAGTTCCGTCTGACTGCTGACGGCTACCGGACGCGTTTTAAAAACGCAATGACAGGTGCAGACCAAGACTTCGAGGACTTCACCTCGAAGATAAAACTTCTGTTCAATAGATGGATTGAGATGGAGGGGATAAACAAGGACTATAATGGCTTGCGAGATTTGATGCTACGGGACAAAGTTCTGTCCTCATGTTCTACTGAGTTGGTGGCGTTTCTCCAAGAACGCCAGCCAAAAGACATCGATTCTATGGCCCAATTGGGGTACCATTATGTCCTTGCCCACCCGGGAAAACCCATCCACAAGTCAGGTCTGTCAGATAGCTTAGTCGCCAGTGTTGGCAAAGTTCAGCGCCAGTCTTGGCGAAATCAATCAGACAAGGCAGTCAGGGGCCAAGAGCAGAAGTATGAGAAGCCCTCAAGCCCCTACCAACCACGTAGAGGTAGCTATGCAAATTTCCGATCTCATCGGAATGGTCGGCCGAGGTGGCAGAACCGACAATGTGATAGTTATAGCGATAGAGGGGAGCGCCAAACGCGAAAGCAGGTACGCTTCGAGGACTCTCGGGACGAAGACCGGCTTTGGTATAAAGCAAAACATTCCAAGCAGATGAGTGGTTCCGCAGAGAGTCGATCTTCCGACTCGGATGCGGGGTCTTCGTCATCGAAAAGCTCCAGCAAGAGTACACGCGATGAGAAGAAGAAGGAGCGCATGTGTTCCAGTTGTGGTGGCAAGAATGATTGCGCTGACAGGTGCCCCACACCAATGGAACACGCGAGTTCCGCGATTGTGTTGGACACAATTAATAGTGAGGACTGTGCGGGGTGTCGCCCTCTGTTCCACGCGAACGAGAGGGTAGTGCTTCAATGCGGGCATGCGGCACCATGGCTGTCAGCAGTCCATGAGACTGGCAAGGTGATCCTCCACGAAGGCAAGGTGGAGAATAGACCAGTCCGGGTGTTGCTGGACACTGGTTGCACCACAATTGGAGTGCGACGGTCGTGTATCGACGACTCCTGCCTTACAGGCACAACTGTAAGGTGCACCACGTTCGTGGGCAAAGTGGAGTCTTACCCCCAGACGAATATTAATGTGGACACGCCGTTCCTCTCGGGTAGAATGAACGCGTTCGTTCTCGAGGATCCGATTGCCGATTTAATCGTCGGCAATGTCCGTGGAGTACATAGTGCCATGGGGGTGGCTGGAGCAGAGGCTCAGCATCTCCAAACTCCAAAGGTGGATGACCAGAAGGTACACTGTAGACGCAATTCGCGGCAAGTGCCAAATGAAATGATTAGAAGCAGTAGGAACTTATACAAGGGTCCGAAAGCTAGTGATCGCACAGTTTGGGATCGTAACGTTCCCTAGAGTGCGAGTTGGCGCACACTAAGAAGGATGTTTGATGAGGTCGCGCCGGTTAGATTTGTAGAGGTACTGTCGTTGCGTGACAAAACCAAAATGGCGCGGGTGACTTTTGCGAATAGGTGGGTGCGCGTAAGGCAGTTAGGCTGAAGCATATGTCCTTGCTTCAGAATCATCTGCTAATAGTCCAGCAATAGCTAGGGTTAGATTTCGGTTTGGTGATCAGTAAGATGTTTCGGTTAATACGAACCGAACCTGACTGGCTCTGACCCACGCCCCCAGTTCGATGTTGATATGAATATGTGTATTTTGTAGACTTGTACAGGTTAGGAAATGCTGTACAATGCATAGTTATGCTGTATTATGCTATGTCGTATTTTGTATTAATGTGGCATGATGCCATACAGGCACGCTGTAGGCAGGTGTGCTGTGGGCAGGCATGCTGTAGGCAGGTGCACTGTGAGCAGGCATACTGTATGCAGGCATACTGTAGGCAGGCACACTGTAGGCAGGCATACTGTAGGCAGGTACACTGTAGGCAGGTGCACTTTAGTCAGGCCTGGCGTGCATTTATCAGAGACCTATGGAATATGATGGTCTCGTAATATTTAAGGGTCATGTTGATACTTTACTGTGCCTTGTTCTGTAATTTATATGTCCTGCTTTACAATATATGTCCATCGAAAGTTGTTGCCAGCAGAAACCAGATACTCTACGATTGAGAGGGAGTGTCTTGCGATTGTCTGGGTGATGTCTAAGTTAGCATGATATCTGATGGGGGCGCATTTTTTTCTCCAAACAGATCACAAACCATTGCTATTTTTGCAGTCGGCTAAATCCACCAGTGCTAAATTGACACGCTGGGGATTATT
The DNA here is from genome assembly GCA_024509875.1 of Oreohelix idahoensis. NCBI lineage: Eukaryota > Metazoa > Mollusca > Gastropoda > Stylommatophora > Oreohelicidae > Oreohelix > Oreohelix idahoensis. The sequence goes on along the minus strand of JAMPIV010008266.1, from coordinate 161,156 downwards.
GCTTCAGCAATTCAACTTTACTATTTTACCAATTCAGGGTGTACATAACATTGTAGCAGATGTCCTGTCCAGGTTATGAGGTTGGTGGGGGACAAGAACATCTGAAGAGAGTATTTATTATGGTCGATGTAAGAAATGTATTATAATCATTACAGTTGATGTTTATGAAGATGTATTATGGTATATGATTTATATGTCATGATGCCATAAAGGCAATATGTATGAAGTTATGTATGAATCATGTTACGAGATACCTATGTCTATATTGTGTGGAAAAGGATTGTTTATACGATGACATGATGCCTTATTATTGATGTTTGCTGTGGTATTACTAAAAAATAAGATGCATTGTGTGTGAGAGACCAGGGTAGGACAGTCGTTGTTATTTTTCACGACTGCCAGTACCTGGGATGATTAGTACATTCTCAAATTATATTTGGTTCATGTCTGTTTAGTATTTAGTCCATTGAGTTAGAAGGCATGAACGACAATGGAGTTCGACAACTTTAGCATTCTCTAGGTAGATGAGGAGGTGCCGTCTCGGCATTCTGTTCGTCCATACTCCGAAGGGGGTTGGGCGTGACTCCTCCGGTGGAAAAAAACTTCGTTTTCTTTCTTAAATGGGGGGGGGGGGGGAGGGGTGGATGTCACAGGACAGACATTTGCCGAAATATTAAGTTGGTCACGCTATAAAGTGACAACATTGATACTAATTTAAAACCCGTTTGGTCATGTGACCTGTACGGAAGTCCGCCCGAATTCTGGCGGGGAAAGGCAGTTGAGTTTCTGGCTACCGACCGGAGTGGTCGATGTGTGGTCCCTTTGTCAGCGGTTTTGCTGGGATTATTTGAATGCCATTGTGGTTCACATTTCTTGCCGGTATTCTTGTCATCAGGATTATTTTGGTATATCGCTAAAACAGTGGTGCAATTTCTAGTGGGTTTTCCCCTGTAGATCATTTACGTTAAGTATCTTACGTTTGAGTATTGCTTTACTACAGGACAGGGCTTAGGCGGTGAGCGAAAGTCATGTTTGATTCACTGGATAGAATATGTCGGTGATTATGTACTGTTATATTGAGCTGTTGATTATGGCAAGTAGATTGGCATTTCCACTGCATTGTTATTTCAAGTGTATTGCTAGCCGTGTGCGGCTTTTGTGTGTGTACAATATTTATTAAAGGGACCGTATCTGTTTCAGGTGTTATCGTTCGATTAATGTCAGCTATTGTGTGCTGTGGTCATACCTGTAGACAGTGAGCCTAAGTCTATAGATTTGCCATGTGTTAAGCTGTTAAATCCACAGTACAAATAGGGGGTTGATCCGACAGCACAAGTAGTCTTGTGTGTGTTCTGACAGACTTAATAACCGGAGATTTCGCTTCGAGTAATAGCGGGCGTACAAAAAAAAAAAACCAGAACTGTTAACTGGCAGGTATACTAAGTATCACCTGATACATCTATTTATCTCCTTATCATCTAATACCAATTAACATCTCGTGTCAATAACACTTCGACTTTTTCTCTCATACAAAACACATCGACATTTTCTCTCATATAACACACCTATTTTTTTCTTATAATTTTTGCGGTCTAACTGAGGGTACTTTCATTGACCTATGAATTCTCTTGCGAATCTAGCAGTCGTAGAGGAGACGCCCAACGCAGACTCATGTTTTTTGTTTGTTTGATAGACGATATGTTAGTCCGCAATGGCCGGTTTACTTTAATAAAATTATCATTTAATCTCTTTTTTTTAAAAATATAGTATTTATAAATTTGGGTATGTATGCGTATTATTGCTTATACCCAATAATATGTTACAATGTCTCGGTTCTAATGTTGATTCCTTCTTCGGCCGACCAACATTCCTTTTCTTTTCTTTCTCCTACTTAGTTCTTACTGTAATGTCGCGCGCTATGTTCTTACCCAGATCAAATCGAGCAGTTATTTTGCACATACATTGCGAAAGCGACATCAGCCACTTCCATATATATATATATATATATATATATATATATATATATATATATATATATATATATATATATATATATATTTTTTTTTTTTTTTTAAATAAAGATTTGCTTCGTTTTGGCGAGGCGCGTCCCGTTCAACCTAGTCGGTTATATTAGGGCGCATGTCCAAATATAAAAGACCCTTAGGTCTGAACGACTACTTCCATATATGAGTTGTACCACGTACACATATACATATATATATAGTACATATAGAATTACCGACGTTACGACTATATAGCTTTCACTGGAGACAAAAGAACTGTATCGAAGATAAAGAAAGCACGAACCAAGTTGAACATATAATTTAACACATACACAAAATTAAAGGTCCATATTAACTAAATCAGTTAACAAGAGCAGAGTCCATTGTTTTAAATACTTTGAATGGTCACAACGATCAGATTCTGTTCCTCTGGTACTAAAAGTTGATTTTACTTGAAAGAACATCTCATTCCCCTAAAGGTGTGTTTTAAACCAGATAGTCTGAAAACTCAGAATGAATTTTTTGTTGTGAGAGGATCTGAGTTTCTTTTTCCTCGAGTTCTATCATTATTTATTTTCTGCCTTTCTTGTGTCACTTCTCATTAGCATTGCATTTATTTCTTTAAAAAAGAAATACATTATTTCATTTTGTATATTTAATTTTTTTTTTACTTACCTCTCTCTCACTCTCCATCTCTCTCGATCTCTCTTTTTCTCTCTCTGCGTCTTCACTGTTTGGGTTTGATTGCGTACTTAGTCTTTACTCTTTACACTCGGTTAACGCAGGGATTGTTTCCGTATTTAGCCTTTACTCTTTACACTCGGTTAACGCAGGGATTTTTTCCAATAGCCATGCTTCGCCTTCATGTGTATTAGTAGTTATTTTTCTAATCTTTTGTTTGGTTGTTTTTGTTTATTTAATTCTCGTTTTCTTTCCTTTCTGTATTTTACTTTTCATCGTCTGTCCTTGCCGAAAGCACTGTGGCCAGAACGTGGCTTTTTGTCTTGTCTTTTGTCCTTTCATTCCCCCCCCCGTTACCCCCAATCACAGCATTTTATAATAATTTCACATGCAGAAGCGCACTATAAACAGAAGAAAGAATAATTTACATGTAAACTGTAAAAAAAAAAAAATTACACCACATCTGTGGAAGGAAGACGTACCTGTTTCTATACAAAATTTAACTCTCTAATAGTTTTTTAATCATTAAATATTTATCAGTCGTCAATGCAGCAAATAAAAGACGTGCACAAACATTCTTACATAGCAATCTCTTGGTGTAGCGTAAGATGAAGCATGCCTAACGCACGTCGTTCTTACGCACTTGACACTGACCGGTTCGTCTCCAATTTTTACAAAATCAAGCGGGCCACGTGTGAAGCTCTTGACTGTGTACGGCTGATCGTCCTTCACTCTCAGGACCACGTAGTAATAAGTCTCATCTTTCAAGTCTACCACTTGGCGCTTAAAAAAATAACAGAATATTCAATTGTTTGAAGCGTTATTACATCAAGGAATAATGTTATGACATGGTTATAAAGCGTGCCTTAATCTATAAATATACATTAAATGAGCAAGTAATCTGCCATCACACTATGGGAAGGGATAATATCCCGTGCTCCTTCTGCTGTAAGTCCGAATACGGCACTTGTTCTCTTTTGGTCATTTAATTCATTTCTATGGGATGAGTGTGCCAGTGGAACTGCTAAAATGACTTCTAGACATCTGCTTTTAAAGATGCCCAACATATGAGGAACATAGAAAGTACATGTCACCAGTATGATTTTCTGAAAAACTCTCTGAAGATGCAAATAGCCTGAAGCTGACCACTGCTTTCTTTGGAAATATTCGAGTAGACGTCTGTGACCGTAGAAAGAAGCAGAGAAAACCGTTTGCATTTCAACGTTATTGGATCTCTTTAGTCAAAGTATTGTGACATAAAAATTACGGAAAAAAAATATTTCACGATCCATTTTGGTTTTGGTGTTAAAGACTATCTTCACTGCACGCGTATAATCCCATTAGTGTTACGATCTCCTCCCTTATATCACACAAGTAGAATCTCAGTGTGACAGCGCAATCTTGTCATCGCCATTTTGTCTGTCGTTCTCAGCGCCATCTTGTCATCACCATTGTCTCCGTGGTTCAGTGCATTTCTACCACAACATCTTCAAGAGGAAGATATATTACTAGGCCACAATAAAGCCTAGAAATAATTGTGTGTTATATTTGTTAGTTGTGTGTTATATTTGTGTTTTCGCTCTTCTAGAGCATTCATCGCGTGTGTTATTTGCGTGGCCTAATTACTACGTCCCGCGCACTAAGTTGAGCAATTAGCCCTAGGGCCTATATAAAGAGAGAATGAGCCGGCGAAAGGCTTTTTTTTTTAGCAAGAACAGCCTAGAGAGAACAAACGAAATGAGGCGCCTTGTGTGGGTAGGAGATGGACAATGAAACCAGAGCACGTGAGCTATAATTGTTAGCGTATTTTGTAGAAATTAGCTTTAGTGTTCTGTAGTTTTATTATTAGTATTCAGCGTGGCACAGTTCTAGTGTTTAACAAAATAGAAAGATGTGTTTCCAAAGGAGATTTCTTTTAGGACATTATGTTTAGTTCTGAAATGATAGATGAGTGAAAATATGTGTGGATAGATTTTACTGGTGTTAAGTCCAGATTGCGGCGGTAAGAGTTTAGTAGCAATTATTTCATTCATCAGACCGGGCAAGAAAGGCAAATATAATAGGAAACTATTTCATACATGGAACTGGACATAGATGTTATCATGAACTTAAATTTAGATAATATTAACTTGTTGGCAAGATGGCAACCGTAGGGGGGAGGGGGGGGCACGTGTTGATGACTGTGCATAAAGATGACACATGTGAGCGACAATAACATGTTTAGTTACCACACATTTGTAGTTACCGTGTGTTGGGGGGATAGGCCTATGATGTTGAGCTATTTATTATTTGAGAGCGCAGTGGGCTCATTATAACGTTTGCTAGTTTTGTTAAGTCAAGAGTAATTCTATTTTATTCTTTGATGTAAAGGTAATTTAGTGTATTTTACGATAATTGATCATAATGCATCTGTAGTGGGTTACTTTGAGTGAAGTGAGAACAGTCATTTAGATTTCTGGTGAGCGCAATGCCACTCCTTTGTGCGTAAGGCACATGGAGACAGATGTGTTTCTCTGTTTGCTCCTTGCGAAGCATGGAGACACCAATGCAGCTGGTGTTCATCACAAGCCCACAAGAAGCATTTTATGCTATTGCAGTGGTTGTTTCGGTAACGATTTGTTTCATATGATGAGTTCCCAATCTCACCGGTCGGCATATACGACATGCTTCAGAGTGCAGGGACGAATATTGAGATGGATCAGTTGCGAGTGGTGGTTTATGCTCATTAATGAGAGTATTCGTTGTACATATCGTTTAATATTATTTTATGCACAGTTCATTATTACTTAATTATTGTTATGTGTAGAATGGTTTGCGAGAGCACGTGGGCTCATTTGGAGATATATATTTCTCTATTCGCTCCTTATGAAGCATGGGGCCACCAATGTAGCTGGCATCCACACGAAGCCCTCACAAAGTATTCAGATGCTCTTGCAGTAGTGATTTTGGCAGCAATCTATGTTACATGGTGAGATTGCCAGCCTCGTGCACAACACCATACTAGTCTCGCTAGACGACATTCATGTGTGTGTGTGCATGATAGATGAATGTTTCACGTAGCGTGGAAGAAGGACAGTTTGACAGGTGAGAGCATGGTGTTTCTCATTATTTAACTTTTATGATTTTAACTTGTCGATGCTTTGTTTGCGTTTTCAGATTAGCAAATGAGTACTGGCTGGGTGTTTCGTTTGCTTTGTTTTATTTGTTTAACTCTTTCAGTCCCAAGCAAAAAAGTGGGTTTGGCCCAAGCAAAAATGGCCACCCCAGTGCGTTTTTATTGTTGTTGTTTGGAAATAATTTTTTTAAATGTTCATATGCATAAATAACTTTGTTGTTGTATATGAAACTGAAGGTAATTGGATGTACTTTACTCTTGTGCTACCAGTATAAAAGCTTTCATTGAAAAATGATTAGTTATTAAAGGTAAAATGGAGGACAAATGAAGAAGCCGGTGCAAAATTAGAGGAAAAGTATTCATTAAAATTCTTCTACAATTGTTCCTCTTGAGAATATCCAAGTGTAAAGTTTCAAAATGTAACAAACAGAAGTATTCTAGCAAAGTACAATCAGTATTTAATCAATAAACACTCAGAAGATTGTTAATTTCACAAACTAAAACAACAGGTAAAAAAGAGGAAATTGTCAACCCTGTGTGTTTTTATAGTTGTTGTTTGGAAATAATTTTTTAAAATGTTCAAATGTATAAATAACTTTGCTTTTGTACATGAAACTGAAGGTAATTGGATGTCTTGTGCTACAAGTATAAAAGCTTTCATTGAAAAATGATTAGTTATTGAAGGTAAAATGGAGGACAAATGAAGAAGCCGGTGCAAAATTAGAGGAAAAGTATTCATTAAAATTCTTCTACAATTGTTCATCTTGAGAATATCCAAGTGTAAAGTTTCAAAATGTAACAAACAGAAGTATTCTAGCAAAGTACAATCAGTATTTAATCAATAAACACTCAGAAGATTGTTAATTTCACAAAATACAACAACAGGTAAAAAAGAGGAATTTGTCAACCCTGTATGTTTTTATTGTTGTTGTTTGGAAATAATTTTTAAAAATGTTCAAATGTATAAATAACTTTGTTGTTGTATATGAAACTGAAGGTAATTGGATGTACTTTACTCTTGTGCTACAAGTATAACAGCTTTCATTGACAGCAGCTCTAGAAAGGATCAAGCGATACGAAAGCCAGTATACTGTTGATTGGGCCAAATGCGTCTAGGAGGAGAGCCAGTATACTGGCTCTTGGGGCTTAAAGAGTTAATGTTTGCTTTGTGTGCTTATTGTCACTGACTGGGTTGTATGAATAAATTCAGCCCCTGCCTGAGAATCAAGAGTTTTAATGTTGTTCGGGTCGGTGCGAGTGTGAAAGAAAGTGATCACATATCACAACAGCATCATCATCATCTAGCCCGCCCTATCACATCAGCATAGAACACAAACTCCGTAGCACAGGCGAGGATCCCAATGTGTGTACACAGGAATCACACATTCTATAAATATGTTTGTGGTCGGTAGATTTCCTTTTTTTTCAGTTTTGCCAGGGCAGCAGCCGTATGGTCTACTCTTTACAATTTTCAACTGCCGAGGGATTTGAATATGCGCTAGTTGCACATGGGTCCACCTATTTTTTTCACTTTTCTCCAAGAAGGTTGTGATACAAGAACGCCAAAGCCTTATCGCTCTATGTTTTCCAACACCTTTCTTATTTTATATAATACTGTTCAAAAAAAGAAACGCAACTTTTTTGGTGTTACTTTTATAAAAGCTATTCGCTGATTGGACATCAGTCAACCTATCAACTGTGTCCACCTGGTCATTATATTCTCGTGGTTACCTGAATTGTACTCACCTCATGATTCGTGAAGTCATGAAAGAGGTCAAGGTCAAAACAACATTTTTGACAATAACTCGTGACAGGTTCATGAGAATCTAGTGAAACTTACAGAACACAAAATGCTCTGACCATATTATTGAATGCCTATAAAAGATTGACGCTCCTTGAATAAATTCAGTTGAAAATTCAATGCGCAAGTATGGCTCATCTCACTACAGAACAACGACTCATCATCATTGGACGTTTACAGACTGGACAGTCACAAGGTGTAGTGGCCAGACAATTTAATGTGGTTAGAAGCACCATTAGTCGCCTTTGGATGCGATTTCAAGAAACTGGCTCAGTGGCAGACCGGCCACGCAGTGGAAGACCCAGAGTCACAACTCCTGCGGAAGACCGCTTCATACGGCTGCGTCACCTCAGGAATCGACTTGCATCTCCGTCCTCCACAGTCCGGTCAATGTCAGCAGCTCGTCGAATTTCAGATTAAAAGGTCAGGAACCGGCTGCACGACTCTGGTCTTTTGGCTATAATACCCTACAGAGGTCTTGTTCTTACGGACCGGCATCGCCAGAACCGACTGCAGTGGGCGAACCAGCATCGTCAATGGGCCGTTGGGAATGACTGGAGACGAGTTTGGTTTAGTGATGAATCATTTTTTGTGCTCCAGCAACACGATAGACGGAGAAGCGTTTACCGCAGAGTCCATGAACGCTACGCCCAGAACAGCGTTGATGAGGCTCCTCCACATGGGGGTGGAGGTGTACTGATGTGGGGGGCGATCAACTTCATGGGAAGAAGTGACCTGGTGCAAATTAAAAGACGCATGAATGCCCAACGATACGTTGCTGAAATTCTTCGTCCTCACGTCCTTCCACTTCTGGCTGCACGAGGGTCGGTTTTTCAGCAGGATAACGCTCGACCTCATGTAGCAAAACTCACCATCCAGTTCCTCGCTGACAACAACGTCCAAACCATTCCATGGCCAGCCATGTCATCAGACATGAACCCCATAGAACACTTATAGGATGAACTCGACAGACGACTCCGCCAGCGAGACGTGGCTCCAGCCAATCTCCGACAGTTGTCTCCTACACTGCGGGAAGAGTGGGCAGCCATCCCACAACAACAGATCCGATGGCTAATCGGATCCATGTCAAGGAGATGTCGTTCTCTGATAGAGGCCAGAGGAGGCCATACACCTTACTGACACGGAGGCCTCAGTCGCAAAGAATAAAAGTCCAAACCAAATTTAATGAACATCATTTGATTGTTAAAGTCTGAAAGTTTCTTCATGCCAAGATTGAAACATTAATTCCGTAAAATAAGATTTTGGTACAAGTTTGAAATTTGGTGTCCATTACCACTGCAATAATGTTGCGTTTCTTTTTTTTGAACAGTATATTTTCCCCCACCTTGTACTCTTTCATTCCACATTTGCTCTGTCATCTTTGTTCTAGTAATCTTTAATCACGACTAAACTTTAAACTGTAATCTTTATTACTCGTGATTTCATTTAGACTTCCACCTTGCATTATCTTTTGAAGTCCACATTGTCTCGTGAATAATCTTGTGAAACACATCTGGTTTCATCAAAATAAAACACCTGGGCATGGTACAGTTTCTTTGGACTCTTTTTAACTTTGAGGATGGTGCGGCTGACACAATAGATTAGTCTAAGCCGTTGTTTAAACAAAACATGGTCACCATCGCGCACGATACAATGGCCACACAAACAATGAACACCAGGAGTGTGATATCAAAGGCCCTCGTCGTGGAACGACATTATTTGTTTTCAGATGGGAGACGACGGTCATTGCGCACAACAAAGCGACTTGTTAGCCGGTATGCAAGAGACAAGGGCCATCCATATTTGTGACAGTTAGAGGACGGGTGGGTTTTCTAGCCGACCAATCAGCAAACACCGCTTGGTCTGGCCAAGACTGACAGGTAACGCGAACGAAAGTTGGTGGCGAATTGCTCAACCCCCTTTTAGTCTGACAGGAGACAAGAGAAATCCAAGGTCTGGGTTGCAAGATGTACACCTGGTAATTTGCAAAAGGGGAGGAGTTAGATTATTTCAGACACATCGACTAAACTAGCAATATATTGTACCGCACAGCTCGTTAGACGCAGTCCAGTTTTTTCAACATTGTGGTGTAGAAAAATCCCTAACGCCTAGCCTAAATACACGTATTTATTCAGTGTGGATAAAATAATTCATGTCTGTGGTGTATTGTGTTCTTAAAGAATTTTGCGAAGGGAAAAGAAGGTTAGTAGATCTTATGCCGATTATTGATACTTTTTCTTATTCTTTAGTTATTTATCTTACCCGTCTAACTAAATGTGCGAAAGCTAGTTTTTCAATTAATTCTTCTAGTACATGACGAATTAAAATCAGAAGATTTTCCTGTAACATGATAGGCTGATAGGAAGGAATTAATAGTTCATACTTCACCTTCATCTAGCTTGTTAAATCATCATCGCAGTCTTCAATGCGGACACGCTCTCATGCACAATATATTTAACATCATTAGAATTGAACAATGAAAGTCATTCAGTGATATTAAACGTGAAAACTTACAAAGACTTTTGTGTGTCTTCAATCCATCAGAAGGCCGAGTCTATATGCTACGTGTCTGACGTCTAACCAGAAAAAGGTTATCAAAACGGACATTTGGCTAGCAGAATTCACCATAGGACATCCTTCATTCCTCAATTTAAAAGGAGTATTTCTCGCCCACGATTAAGACGGTGGACGCAGCATTTTTCGTCACCTTACATCACTTGAACACAAGTTCAATACATAGTTATATCAAATTCAAATTACTCGAAAGCTTACTACATGAGTCGAGCTAAAGCTCACAGTTTATTACTCATATCAAGTTCAGCTCCATAGGAAGCTTCCCATCTGAAGTTGCCCCTTATGTGCGGAAGCTTACCATCTGAAGCTTCAAAGTTGCCCCTTATATGCGGTACATAGAAAGCGCATATGGTCGACGCCAGTTCCTTTCATGAAAAAGCTTTACGGGCATTCAAATAGCCTCAAACTGACTACTGCTTTCTTTGAGAACATTCAAGTGGACGTCTGAGAGTGTACGAAGAAGAAGAAAGAAAAAGAAGAAGAAAGTTCAGCTCCATCGGAAGCTTACCATCTGAAGTCAAGCTAAAGAGCTCAAATGTTGATTGCCATACTTATTCCAAACGCAGTTTACTCCAAAGTATATTTCATGAATCACGATTACATATTCAAGTTAATGAGTCTACCTATCAAGAACCTTTCGTGAAAATATCCAGTCTGGCCAGTACCCTTCGGAGATTAGACAACAGACATTTTTCATACGGCAACTGTTAACTGTTGATCAACGCTACAGAGATATTGTCAAACATTGAATAACTGTATATCGTCAACTTTTTCAGTACAACAAAAGTTTTCATCAAAACGTCCTCGTTTTAGAGATACCCCACTCGACAGAACGTATAACAACTTGGGACATTCTATGCATACATGTGAATCATCCTACGTGGGTGAAGTATTTAGAGACACATGGACTGTGTAGATTACTCACCATTTTGGTAGTCCGTATCAGATCATATCATCATCATTTCGCTTTACACAAGTTCATTCTTCTATTTGATTAAATACACTACTAATATCTCATATGTGTGTATTTGAGTGAATCATCTTTTACCATCGTCACGTTCTGATCACTACTAACCTTATATGTGCGGATATTTAATTAATAAACCCAATAATCGTTTGATCATTACCTAGTTTGTTAATGTATCACTCGTGCAGTTGGTGTTAAATATTTACATGTTAGCAATAATCCGTCAATAACGACGAAAGTAAATCAAAAACTGTAATATGTTTTTAAAATATTTTTAAATTCACTTTAAAAGTTCTTTGATGACAACATTTTTTGTGAAAGTGCGTGGCTCTCAACTGACGAATGCGAAAAGCTTCTGCAGTGCGTTGAGATTCATGCTCTTCTGCAGACTGATTTGCTCGTTGTTACTGTCGCTGTGCTTGTCTTTCTGCCGCTTCATGTTGGCGTCTTAATGCTGCTTCTTCTAGAGTCTCGCATGCTCGTTGTGATTGACGCAATCGTCTCTTCCTTTTAGCCTCAGCAGCTCGTTTTGCAGCCATCGTATCATTTTGATCCATAATAATAAGTCTGCAATACTTTAAATTACAATTTTGTCTTGAAGAAATAATCAAAAACTTACATTTTACGGTTGCTTTTAACAAAATGATAAGTTAAATCCATTTCCGGGATGAAACTGGGTTCTACACCGACTTTCCTACGTTGAGCATTACTATTTTCGTGAGAGTACAAATAAGGGAAACAATACAATTAATGTTTAACTTTCAACCACAGTTGCATACCTTAGATGTGACCGACAGCGAGAATTCTTGATTTTGATGATAGGTAAATGTCTACACTCAGATGAGGTTGGGGGCTTTTTCTGTTACGGGATCTAAGGGCAGAAGCTAAGGTCGTGGGGAAACAGAACTCTTTCCATAATTCACTAGAAAACACTGTCCAGTGGAAAGCTTTCGCATTCCCTTCTTCTTGTCCTTATATCGGATAGGTCTCTATCCTTTCTTAACTGTTTACGGGAACTGTTAACAACAATTTCTAGGGACCTTCTACCTAATACCTCATAGGCTATACCTGGCGAAAACTACTGTTGTAGTTGCCCCAATACTCACCACACGACAAAGGCTAGGCATCCGATCTGACTACCCAGGAGATCAGGGGGAGTACGATATCATTAGGAACCACTGGTTCAGAAAAAACATTCCATAAGTTATATTCCCTGTACTGGGAGCGAACACGGTGCCTTTAGAGTTAGAGGGGGACGCTAAACCTCTCAGCCACTCCAACCTATACAGGTACTTATGGCTACTGAAAATAAAGCATCCTAAAAACTACCATCAATGAACCGCCACTGTAGCTATGTCCCTTGCACGACCTCTGCCCCACACATTCACGCGCCCTAGTAATGGCGGTTCTTATGGCTATTTGTGTTACATGCTGAGCTTGCCAGCCTCAGGCAATGATCTAATATTAGTAACCTTGTACGACTTGCCCGAGTATGCAGTGAGCCTTTCCTTTTTTTGTGTCCCTTTAGTGACGCCAGTTGACTAACATTTTTCAAATGGGTTGTCTGTCTCCCAATGGCTTAAATGTCCAACATCATTTTGCATGAATTCTTGTGACTATCTATTTCAGACTTCTTTCTTTCTTCCGTCGCTGTTTTCACGATCTATCTTTTTTATCGTTTTTGTTTTGTTTCGTATCCTTTTTGTGGGACCCAAAGACTCAGGACTAAAGAATGCATTCAGCGACCCATAGCTTGACTGCATGCGTCAGGGTCAGCGAACCTGAGCTGACCAAGACCCTACTCCACCTCCACGTGGTGGTCTTGAAAACGGGCTGCATCACTGCAGTCTGGCTGAGAGGGTTGGGATCGAAGAGTGAAGGCAAACCCGGTCCAAAAAATGCCGTGCTGAAGTCGGATGTGTCCGTCGAAAGGCGCAGATATCGCAGCTGCGCTGTAAACAGACACAACGTCCTTTTCAAGACGAAAGAGGAAGAAGAAGTATATTTTTGTGCCTTTTTTATTGCCGCTATCTTACACGTCTCTTCCATGGACGTTACTGTTTTATTCCACGGATCTTGCTACTATAATCAGGACCTGTATCATTGTCGTAATTTGGAATCTGTATGACAACACGCTCAAATTTACCGCTCGAATTGTCTAGCGTATTTGAATTTGTCCAGGAACCCAGTCAAATTTACCGCTCGAAAATATCTAAGAGTATGGTACAATTTTAACAACCAATAGAATTTCTTCTTTTTCTAATAGTGATAAAGAAACTTTTTCGACTTGATAACAGGGCCTAATTTGTGATCTTGACCGAACGCAGATATTTTAATTCTTAAAAACTAAAGATAGTTAAACAGAAAATAATATCTCAAATTATAGCGCTGATATTACTTAAGAGATAAGCATAAAGACTTCCTCATAATAAAATTTTATTGTATGAGAAAAATTAGTTTTAAGGATACTTTTACTTCAGGGAAACCCCTAATTTAGTTAAAACAGCAACAGGAGAAACAGTACTTTACTCTGGAAGAGAGGATGGACAGCACAGTGAAGGCGTAGCCATTATTCTACAGAAAGGGATAGAAAGGACATTACTGGAATGGAAACCCATCAACAACAGACTGATACGATTGAGATTGAGAGGGAGATTCACCAACACTACAATAATACAATGCTACGCACCAACGAATGATAGCGATGAGGAGGTCAAGGATGAATTCTATCAACAACTGCAGAAAGAAATGGAGGACACACCTAGATATGATCTTGTTATAGTAATCGGAGACCTCAATGCGAAAGTTGGTACACACAATATATATAATGAAAGAACAATGGGGAAATGCGGCAGCGGAATAGCAAACGAAAATGGGGATAAGCTAATAAGTTTCTGTAGCATTAACAACCTGGTCATTGGAGGAACACTTTTCCCACATAAGGAAATTCACAAGTTAACATGGGAATCACCAAATGGTCGGGACAGAAACCAGATAGACCACATCATGGTTAACGGTAGATGGAGACATGCATTACAAGATGTGAAGGTAAGAAGAGGTGCAGATGTGGGAAGCGATCACCATTTAGTAGTAGCAAAACTGAAAGTGAAACTAAGAAGGGCTGGACCAACTGTAACTACACAGAAAAGGTTTGACATCAGCAAATTGAAGGACCCCCTTACCAGAAAAGCTTTTGCGGCCGACATTAAGAAACGATATCAATTTGCCAAAAGCCAGGAAAAGACATTGACTGATGATATAGACCAGAATTTCAACACCATTTCAACAATATATAAGGAAAGCAGCAAATCATGCTTAGGATTCCAGGAAAGGAAGAAGCAAGACTGGATAACACCAGAAACCCTAAACACCATAAAGATGAGAAAGGAAATGAAAAGAAAGAAAACAGAAGCGAAGTCCCCCAGGTTAAAGCAACTATATAGCGAACAGTACAGTCAACTGGACAGGGAAGTTAAACGCCAAACCCGAGCCAACAAAAGGAATTTCCTAGACGATCTTGCAAAACAGGCAGAAGAGGCAGCACTGAGAAATGAACAAAGCACAGTATACAAAATAACTAAATTCATCAGCGGAAAACAAGGTGCAAACAATATTACATTAGTAAGAGATAAGCAAGGAAATCTCATCAAGACAGCAGAGGGACAGGAAACAAGATGGGCAGAGCACTTCAGAGAAACTCTGAACAAGGAAATACCAGAGACACAATTGAATGTTCATGAGGCTGAAAACGATCTAGATGTAAATACAGACATTCCACGAAAAGAAGAAATCATCACAGCAATCAAAGGGTTAAAGAACGGTAAAGCTCCGGGCCATGATAACTTAAATGCAGAGCTATTTAAGACAGACCCTGAGCTAGCAGCAGAACTATTAGAACCACTATTTGCACAAGTGTGGAAAACGGGGACAACACCATCAGAGTGGAACAAAGGAATAATTGTCAAATTGCCCAAGAAGGGAGATCTTTCAGACTGCAATAATTGGAGAGGAATCACTCTTCTCTCAGTTCCCAGCAAAATACTAGGCAGGATAATTATACAGAGAATTTCAAAGGCAGTAGACTACAAACTGAAGAAAGAACAAGCAGGATTTAGAAAGAACAGAAGATGTGTAGACCATATATTCACTCTCAGGAACATTATAGAGCAGTGCTCAGAATGGCAAAGACAGCTTTACATAAATTTTGTTGATTTTGAAAAGGCTTTTGACAGCATACATAGGGACAGTTTATGGAAAATACTGAGGGCTTATGGAATTCCAAGCTGCATAGTGTCAATCATAAAAAGCCTCTATGCCAACTTTACGTGTAGTGTTGGGCAGAGCAACCTAACCTTCGAGGTGAAGACAGGAGTACGACAGGGATGCCCCTTATCAACCACTCTATTTTTAACAGTCATAGACTGGGTGATGCGCCAGACAACAGAATGCAGTCCAAGAGGAATAAAATGGACTACATTTTCAACATTGGAAGATCTGGAATATGCAGATGACATTGCACTGCTGGCACATTCACATCAACACATCCAGGAAAAAACGGATAGACTTAATAAATTTAGCCAGCAGGTGGGCTTGAACATCAATTTAAAGAAGTCTGAGGTCATGACGCTCAATGTGAGCAACCCTGAGCCCATATCAGTAAGGAATCAGCAACTGGTACAGACAGATACCTTCACATACCTAGGAAGCATAGTAACACCAGACGGTGCGGCAGGCAAAGACATCAACATCAGAATGAATAAGGCAAGAACAGCCTTCTTTAGCATAAATAACATCTGGAAGTCCTCCCAATACAGCACAAGCACAAAATTAAGATTATACCAGAGTTGCGTGCTTTCTGTGCTTCTCTATGGTGCGGAATGCTGGAGAGTCACAGAGAAGGAAATGTCAAAATTGTCCTCTTTTCACACAACATGCCTAAGAAAAATTCACCGAATCTTTTGGCCGAATACCATCACCAACCAAGATCTGCTTACTCGTAGCAAGCAAGAGGACATGCATACCATCATAGCTGGCAGACGCTGGAGCTGGGTTGGTCATGTCCTCAGAAGAGACCCCGATGCCATCACAAGAACAGCTATGCTTTGGACCCCTGAAGGAAAGTGAAAGAGAGGCCGACCAAAAACAACTTGGCGGAGGACTGTGGAGGCTGAGATGCAAAGAATGAACCAGAGTTGGGGCACTGTACGAAGGATGGCCACCAACCGTGCAAAGTGGAATCAATTTGTTGTTGCCCTACAAGACGCCACTAGGCGTGATGGCCACTGACTGCTTTGACGGTCGGTGGTTAAGGATCGAAGAAGAAGAAGAAAGTAGGCACAGATCTAAATGCAGTGATATAACTTAAATATGAATAGCTAGAACGATAGAGATAAATTTCTAGTTTTATTAGAACGTTATATAATTGAAATCGGCCCATAAATAAGTAAGATAATAAATATTTAAACTTTATCAATTTGAACGGTAGGGGGAAAATGCACGCAGAATCAAAATTTTAACGTCAGTTTTTGACGATGTTCTGATTGGCTATACACGTCGCTATAAATAGCACGACGACCTAGGACAGTACGCCAAAAATTTAAATTAATTAATGCCGAGCTGAAGGGGATCAAGTGCAAAACTGTTATGCCTAAGTTTTTTGCCTTCCTGAGATTACAGCAGACTTCGATGTGTATTTTGCCTGAGGGTAAGATATATATATAATATATATATATATATATATATATATATATATATATATATATATATATATATATATATATATATATATATAATCATGTTGTTTAACTGTATTATCCATTTAGGTTCGTTGATGTGTTCGCAGGAAAATTAGGCCAAATGTGTAACGGATTTCCTTACAAACGTGTGTAGTTTAGAAACGACAGGCCATAAATTGGGAACAGTGTATGATGTTTTGAAAAAAAGAATGGCTCTGATGCGACTATAAGTATTAGGATATTTGAATGATTATTTCCTTCGGGAACCACACAGTGCCAAAGAAACAAAAAAAAATGATGACAGGATTTATTTACATGATGTAATCAAGATGTTACATACTATTTTGTACTTGCCGGAAGCAAACATTATTGAGTCCTCACATTGAACTGTATTTGACTGTTGCATATTATTATGATTTTGTATTAATATTTTGAATTGGAAATGTTAGGAAGCCTCTGTGTTCTATGAACACTTTTCAACATGCCTAGAGCGTTTATAAGATAGAAAAGAAAAGAAAAGAATCATATAAAAGGAGATGTGGTTACTCCACGTTATTGCATTGAAGCAAACAATGTAAAAGTACAGTGGCGTATCTGCCATAGGGACCTGTGGTGTGGTCACAGAAGGGTGTGAGTCATAAATTAGGGGCTGATGAACATGAATGCACAAGAGGCTGACCCCATACCGTCATGTATATGTTGTTTTTGTTGTTGTTCGTCCATCACGGGTGATGAAGACCACTCTGTTCATCCAATTATTTAAGAATATGTTAGGTTAGTCTATGGGTACGAAGGTGACTGAAGAGCCCGATGCGGGCCTGGAAAGATCTTGGACAGTGTGGGCAGGGAATGTTTGCTTCATGTGAAGGTTTTATTTCACGGTCCTTTCTAGCTTGTCTCCGCTGTTCCGCTGCTGCTCTTCTGGATGATTCGCATGCTGCTGCACCTTTACGAAGAGATGTGCGCCAAGCAGTTCGGTCTTGCGCAGCAGCTTCCCATGTGTCTGGGTTTATGTCAAAGGTTTTCAATGACGTCTTTAACGTGTCTTTGAAGCGCTTCTTTTGGCCACCATGTGAGCGTTTACCCTTCTGCATCTCACCATAAAAGAGTATCTTTGGCAGTCGATGGTCTGGCATGCGGACTACATGACCTGCCCAGCGAATTTGTGACTGCATCAGAATAGTATCAATACTAGGGATACCAGCTCTGTCAAGAACGGCGGTATCCGGGATCTTGTCTTGCCATTTGATGTTCATTATCTTCCTGAGACAGACTGTATGGAAGTGGTTTAGCTTCTTTACGTGGCGCCTGTATACAGACCATGTTTCACATGCATATAGCAGCACTGGAAGCCCCGCAGCTCTGTACACATTCAGCTTTGTCTGTAGACTAATGCCACTTCGATGCCAAACGTTGGTGTATAGTCTGCCAAATGTGCTGCTGGCTTTGGAGATCCTGGTGTTCACCTGATCATCAATGACAATGTTCTGGGATAGTGTGCTACCAAGGTATGTGAATCTGTTCACAACATTCAGTTTCTATAGGGATAAGGAGTTGTGATCAGGTTGAAAATGCCAGGGTGTCTTTTTATTGCAGAGTTTTTATTTCCTGTTACCATCCGGTGACAGGAAACCTGATGAGTGGGTGTAAAGTCTCCATTATAAAGTTTAAGCTCTCAGCCGATAGCCTGAAGTAGCTTACGTAAGGGTGCTGATCTACATTGTCTCTACATTGATATACTGACTTATATTCGACCGATCAAGAATCCCAGGTGACATGTTATCAGCTGTGACCTCTGACATTTCATCCTAAGAAAATAGTTCCTATCAAAATAACATTGAATTATATGGGGCATGATGCAAACAACAGCTCCTCATAACAAATGACAATCACTAGCAACTATTAAAGTATTATTCTGTGAATACACCTACAGGAACTCTATATTAACATATATTCATAGGACAAAGAGTTCATAATTTTAGTTACAGCATTATATGTAAATATATTTCCTTATTTTCAAAGACCTATCCAAAAGAAGTTGGCGGGACAGGCAGATTAAATTGTATAAAGAAAAAAACATTCAAATTTTAAAAGAAAACTTTAACCACCGTCTTATTCATTTTATTATAGTGAGTTAAAGTGTATTGTGTGGATGTACCATCCTCTTCATTTCACCCCTAGACACTATAGACATCATACACCAGCCACTAGAGTCAAAATACTGACTGTGTGAGATCTAGGGAGGTAGCATTAGGTGCCGTGATACAATATCATCATCATCATCATCATTCTTTTTATAGTCAGGGACCTACATGTGCTTGACCTCACACAGTTACCACAGACACAACTATCTTTCTTGTTAGGTATAACATCTTAACCTCCCCAGCAAAAATTACATTTGCTACATAAATTGGTAGGCTTGTCCGGGATAGGAATTTCTAGTACTACATATATTAGGGTCCTGGTCTGGGTTTTAGCTATAACAACATTTATATTTACCCAGGGAATCCCTATTATTAATATTGCCCAAGATTTGGGAATTGATGAAGTGTCAGAGCCTGGATTAATTAATTAAAATTGTACTTGTTTTAGAAATGGATTTAGATAATTTTAGTATTTATCAGATGGCGGATTTGGCCAAGTTTTGCTCTGCTGCTATGCACACTGCGAGAGACATGAATATGGAAGGTCAAGTTTTGATTGACTATGTCACTTCAGAATGTGATAAGTTTATTGCTAGGGAAGAACATAGGTTAGCTGAAGAGAGGAGAATGCAGTTAGAAGATGCCAGAGAGATGAAGAAATTAGAGTTGGATAGAGAGGCAGAAATAAAACGTTTGCAAATAGAGGCTGATAGAGAGGCTGAGATCAAGGTGCTCCAGTTTGAGGATAAAAGATTAGAAAGGGAAGCAGAAGATAAAAGGTTACAGAAGGAGCATGAGTTGCGACTAAGGGAGTTGGAGTTGCAAGGCCATGCTCCTGAAAATGGTCACAGCCCCTCTACCTCTGATGCTACTGCTAGTCAGGGCGCCTCCAACTCAGCTATGGGGTTTCATTTAGATTATTTTGTTGAGAGAGATGATGATATTGAATCATATCTAAGTAGGTATGAGGTATTAGCTACAACTTATGGGCTAGAAAAAGAAAGATGGAGCTTGAAGTTATCCCAAGGTCTTCGGGGAACAGCTTATGAAGTTTTTTTCAAAAATGAGCAGGGATGACCAAGACAATTATGCCATGTTAAAGCAGGCTCTGTTGTTAAGATACGAAAAGCATGGTGAATTTTACAGGAAAAAGTTTAGAAACGCCAAGCTACTGTCGGGTGAGACTTATCACCAGTTCTCTGCACGGTTGGAGACTTACTTGGAGAAATGGACTGCTCTGCGGAAAACCCAAGATCTTAAAGAAATGATCCTTATTGAGCAATTGAGAGAGCCCATGGCTCCAGACTTGAGAAAGTTTCTCATGGAACAGGGTGCAGAGAGGCTGGGTGAGTTACTTAATGTCGCTGAGAGGTATCAGGCAGACCAGGCAGAAGTAGCTGGCACCAAAAATAAGCATGCAGATAATTATAGGGTCCCACAAAACTCAAATAGGTTTCATGATAAAGATCAGGGTAACAAGTTTAAGCCAAATTTTGATAGGCCACGCAATGATAATAAACATAAAAACTCACAGTTCAATGAAAGGAAATATGTGGAAAGAAAACCCCTTTATCAAAATATATACTATTGTAAATGGTGTAAGAGACGGGGTCATAACACCAAGTTTTGTACAAGGAAACCTTCTGGATGTGCTGCGATGAAGTTGGGGAACAAGGAAGAAAAGGTAAAACCTACTGGACAGCAGGAACCTTATCATCCCCCAGTATGTGAGGACGTGGTATGTAATGGAGTCACAATTAGGTGCCTTTACGATACCGGTTTGGATTTCGATTCCGTTGTGAGTGCGCACTTGCTGAACCCGGATCAGTATACCACAGAAACAGTGGAGATTCAAGGGGCGACCAAGGACCTAGCACTCATGAAACTTCCCATTGCAAGGATAACAGTGAAAACTCGCTATGTGGATGGGATAATCAGAGCAGCAGTGATAGACGCATCCATTTCCCCTCTGATATTGGGATGTCGTTATGTCTTCTTGGGGGCTCCCAAGAGACCTCTGGTCATGGCAACAGTGCAGACCAGATCACAGTCCAAAAAGGAAGAATATGAACCAATAAATACTCATCCAGAGCAGATGAGGAAGGCACAGGCTGAGGATAGGTCACTGAAGCCTTGCTTTCAAAAATTGCATAACTGCCACACACCTCCAAGAAAAGGGGATTTTTAAATGAAGAATAAATTGTTATATAGGAAGGCCGGAACTGGTTCAAATGGTCACGGACAACTGGTACTTCCCAAGATGTTTAGGGCAGACGTAATACGGAGTTTACATGTTGGAAAAGATGGGGACCACGAGAAAGTAGGTACCATCTGTCACAAAGTTGCTCAAAATTATTATTGGCCAGATGTAATGGTCATCGTTGAAAATTTTGTAGAAGCATGCGGCATATTTTATGAGGAAACACCCACAAGTGGGGACAATAATAATCAGGACCTAGAAACGCCACGGGGCAAACTTAGCCTGAAAATGGAAAGAAAAATAAAATTAATAATGTAGACAAAGTGGAATGGGAACCCCCTTTTCACACACAGTCTTCTCTTGAATGTGTTAGAATGGCAACTCTGCGTCGAGTACAAAGAGTGATTTTACCCCAGAAGAAGCCGACAGTCCCTCGGTCGGAATTATGTGACCTGGGTGAAGGTAAAAGAGAGTGAAGATCTCTCACAAGGAACTTAAAGTGGGGAGAAAACCCCAGGAAACGAATAGGTAGTGGTAGATTTTTGTGTGATGACAAAAGAAAGAAACGTCCTCAACACAAGGCTTCCAGTATTATGAAAAATATGTCAGATAAATTAAAAGTCCATATGTAACTTGTTAAGGACGTGGACAGATGAGAAGGCAGAAGAGACTGTTACCTCATCATACCAATATGTGAACGAATTGACCACTCGTTTAAAAACTAGTTGGAAACTGGCAAATGAAAATTTGAGACAAGCCAGGAAAAAGCATACTGCTTATTATAACAAAAAAGCGAAGGATAGAGAGCTTGCTGTAGGGGAGAAGGTTCTTCTTCTTTTACCAGGCAGCAACAATAAACTTCAGATCGGATGGCAAGGTCCATATACAGTTTTGGAAAAGGTATCCAGAACAAATTACAAGATAGACAAGAAGGGAAAGGAAACAGTCTATCATGTGAACCTTTTAAAGAAATATCTGGACTGACAAACCCAGGAAGGAACACACTTAATGGCCTAGTCAATTGCAACCGAAATGAAAAATGAACCTCTCACCTCAGTTGAATATCCACTGAAGCCCAGTGAAACGTTTGAACAGGTGAAGATCAGTAATCACCTGACAAAAGGACAAAGGGAGAGGATTCAAAAGGTCCTGGAGAAACATACAGACGTGTTAACGGATAAGCCGGGGCACACAAATTTGTTGTAATATGAAATGAAACTACTAGACCCAACACCTATCTGTATGAGGCCTTATTCTATTCCGTTCGCTATGGAAAAAGCTTTGAAAGAGGAGATAGATTATTTGATGCAAGAAGGGATTATTTCTCACAGTGAGTCTCCTTATAGTTCCTGTGTGGTTTTGTTGTGGAAACCATCGGGAGAACATAGACTGTGCATAGATTACAGGAAACTGAATGCTGTCACAGAAGATCAGGTGGATCCATTACCTGATACTACTCAACTTTTTGCCAGGCTGAACAAGGCAAAATATTTTTCCAAAGTGGATCTTAGCAAAGGCTATTATCAAATTCCAGTAAAGCCTGAGGTTCGACCTTACTTAGCATTTAGCACCTCGGAAGGTCATTATGAGTTCAACATGCTACCGTTTGGGTTGAAAAATGCCCCGAGTGTGTTTTCTAGGATGATGCGAAAATTGTTGGATCCCCTGAAAAATCCATGTATCTCGAATTTCATGGATGATATCCTCATTGCTACTGAAACTTTTGAGGAACATGTTAACTCTTTGAATATGCTGTTTGATAGACTCAGAGAGGCTAACTTGACTGCTAGACCAACAAAACGTTGTATTGGGTGTAAAGAGTTCTAATTCTTGGGACATACCGTACATCAGGGTAGCATGACCCCTGACCCCAAGAATCTGGAGAAACTGAAAAGAGCACCTAGGCCACAAACAAAGAAAGATGTGCGATCTTTTGTGTCGTTGTGTGGTTTCTACCAAAAGTACATTAAACATTTTAACTCTATATGTGCTCCTCTGACGGATTTAACTCGAAAGGGACAACCTGATACAATAAATTGGTCCGCACAGTGTGAATTGGCTTACCAGGAGTTAAAAGAAAAACTCACAAGCAGGCCAGTATTGCATTTGCCTGACTTGAATCAAGAATTTGTCACGAGAAGTGACGCAAGCAATTTTGGTCTGGGCGCTACGTTGTTGCAAAGGTCCTCCTCACAAGATGGGAATTGAACCCAGTCGCTTATGCAAGCCGCAAGTTAAACAAGGCGGAAAAAATTATTCAACAAGTGAGAAAAAATGTTTGGTGTTAATATGGGCTATTAAAAAAAAGAAAAAAAAATTCAGATTTATCTATATGGCAGGACATTTGTGGTCCAAACGGATCATTCACCTCTCGTTGTCCTGTCACAAGCCAAGCATGAAAGTTCCAGATTATTAAGATGGTCATTATTATTACTGCCATACTCATTTCTGATTGAATATATTCCCGGCCCTCAGAACGTCGGTGCAGATTTTTTGAGTAGATATCCGTGTGATGAAAATCAGATGAAAACGTAGGACTTTATTTGCGCTAAGTTATCTCACAGATTGTAACCTGCAATGGATGCATGTTTTAGGAAGGGAGGTGTGTAGTAAAATCTGTGAGATAATCGCTTATTTCAGTAAAATTTTAGTCCTATGATGAATAAATACACCAGCCCTCAGGTGTCTGACTGGTTTCATCTTCACCGCCAGTAGGGCGATGCCTTTTGTGCAGTGGGAATGCTCAGAAAATGACCCGCCGTAAAAAACTAACACCCTTTAGTTTCGGTTTCGAAAACGTAGAATAAACCTTTTAACATCTCGCCGATCTGCTGCACGAAACGGGGGAAAAGCTTGTAATTAACGACTTGCCAGAACTGTGAGACCAAACTGGCGTTTGAATTAACGTAATATGTTAACTTTAACACTAACATTTGTAGTAATTCGGACAGTTCTCAGTAGTTAGATTGAGGCGATTGTAATAATTAACGCAAAGCACTACCAAAGTTTTGAAAAACCCCTCTTCGCTCTGCACGTGGTCTCTTTAATATATACACGCTGTGGGCAAAGCCAGCAGAGGCAAACACGCAGACAATTTTTCAGTTCCTCCTAGCGGTAATATTCTAACGTCACTCAAACTAGCTGGTTTATTTGAGTAGCGAGGAAAATGTTAAAGACAGGGGGGGGGGGGGGGGGGAAGATGGCCGACTTGTGTAAAAAGTTAATTTTGACGATTGACAGTGAAAACATTGAAAATCTAAACCATACTGAAACTGACCATAAAAATCATATGGTAGTATAGCTTAGAGTCCCTTGAGCAAAAATATGTTTTAAAAAATATGGTAGTCCAAGTATTAGCCAATTTATTGAGAAAATACTAAAGTGTACGAACGCTTGACCGGACAGACTGTTGTTCCTGCTCGTTACACCTAACGTTAGTGGGGACGCTAGTTTAAAAAAAAGAGGCATTGTAGTAATTCAAATTTTATTAGTTGGTATAAGAGTATAGGAGTAAAAGGGGAGAGATAGGAAAAATGTAACTAAAACGAAACATCTTTTTCTATTGCGCATAACTAACACAGACTGACCAATGGACTACGAGGCACATAGTTTGTTTGGAATTGTTTTGTTTTTTCAAACTAAATTCAAAAAGTTGTAGTAGTGCCTTCTTTCATTGGTCGGCTCTAATAGATATTGGCAACAGGCATAGTGGTCTCGTGGCCTTTTGACTAGAAAATTTTATTCAAACAACTACGTTGAGATCAGATGTGATAGCTTGTAAAATCAAATACTAATTCACTATCTGAACGGGGCAGAGCAAAACTGAGGCCATATTCTTTGCCAGTCAACGTTATTTGTGACATATTTCTTTGAACTAGTGGTAAGAATGCTTTATGTATTTACATGCTTGATTAAAACTGAAAAAGTCAGATACTGCTGTGGGAAAGTGAAGGACATGCCGGAAGCAAACATTATTGAGTCCTCACATTGAACTGTATTTGACTGTTGCATATTATTATGATTTTGTATTAATATTTTGTATTGGAAATGTTAGGAAGCCTCTGTGTTCTATGAACACTTTTCAACATGCCTAGAGCGTTTATAAGATAGAAAAGAAAAGAAAAAAAATCATATAAAAGGAGATGTGGTTACTCCACGTTATTGCATTGAAGCAAACTATGTAAATGTACAGTGACGTATCTGCCATAGGGACCTTTGGTGTTGTCACAGAAGGGTGTGAGTCATAAATTAGGGGCTGATGAACATGAATGCACAAGAGGCTTACCCCATACCATCATGTATATATAGGGATAAGGAGTTGTGATCAGGTTGAAAAGGCCAGGGTGTCTTTTTATTGCAGAGTTTTTATTTCCTGTTACCATCCGGTGACAGGAAACCTGATGAGTGGGTGTAAAGTCTCCATTATAAAGTTTAAGCTGTCAGCTTATAGCCTGAAGGAGCTTACGTGTAAGTGCTGATCTACATTGTCTCTACATTGATATACTGACGTATATTCGACCGATCAAGAATCCCAGGTGACATGTTATCAGCTGGGACCTCTGACATTTCATCCTAAGAAAATAGTTCCTATCAAAATAACATTGAATTATATGGGGCATGATGCAAACAAAAGCTCCTCATAACAAATGACAATCACTAGCAGCTATTAAAGTATTATTCTGTGAATACACCTACAGGAACTCTATATTAACATATGTTCATAGGACAAAGAGTCCATAATTTTAGTTACAGCATTATATGTAAATATATTTCCTCATTTTCAAAGACCTATCCAAAAGAAGTTGGCGGGACAGGCAGATTAAATTGTATAAAGAAAAAAACATTCAAATTTTAAAAGAAAACTTTAACCACCGTCTTATTCATTTTATTATAGTGAGTTAAAGTGTATTGTGTGGATGTACCATCATCTTCATTTCACCCCTAGACATTAGAGACATCATTCACCAGCCACTAGAATCAAAATACTGACTGTGTGAGATCTAGGGAGGTAGCGTTAGGTTCCCTGATACAATATATCATCATCATCATCATTCTTTTTATAGTCAGGGACCTACATGTGCTTGACCTCACACAGTTACCACAGACACAACTATCTTTCTTGTTAGGTATAACATCTTTACCTCCCCAGCAAAAATTACATTTGCTACAATATGATTATTATGCCAAGTTAGACTGTGCTACTTTCTCTGCTATCCTTTCTCATGTAGCAGAGGAAGGTTTGATTATCACCATACAGGGGCCGGAAGTTTACACAGCCACAGTTGGTAGGTTTACTGTAAAATTAATTGTTGTATATCATAAAGTCCTACCTTTACCAAACATAGATTTTCATTTGTATGTTTTCACAGCGTATGCTTCTCCATGAAAGTCAAGCTGCTTTATAGTATGTTTGAGAAGTTTACCGTTGGAATTGTCGCAAGAATTGCTGTTCCAGTGGAACCATTTGTCGCTACACTGAATGTTTGGTGCCTTCGTATTTATAGCATGTTCCTGGATCACTAAAATTTGTCGTTTATATAAAACATATTTGAGATAGTAGATAATTTTGTATATGTATATTAGTATAGTATAGCGGATTAGAGCGTAGTATATTAGTATATGATGTAACTTCTTTGTGATAATATGTTCGTTCATCGTTATGCACCATTGCATTACTGTATTGTTCGTATACTACTATGTTTGAAATGATAAACGTATTACTATGGTAATGATTATTCTAGTTTTACTTGATTAATCATTGCGATTCATGTCAATATTGTAATATTTTTTTTCTTTGCCCGGCGCGTGGTTGTGTGCTAGGGGTAACTGTGTACGATATTGGTAGTTTGAGAAGATATTGTTTCTGAGGTTGTGATGTATTTTTTCCTCACCCAACACTTGATTGTGCGTTACCTATAGCTATGTATAACGGTGTTGTTTATTTTGATGTCCATTATGAGCTCATCATTTGTACTCCATGAGCGTATTAACTTGGTTGTTATGCACATTAGGCTATTTTCCTTTTTTTTTCTTTTATTTAGATTATCTTTGTTTTTGGTAATGTATGCTATTGCCCTATAATGGTGTTCACTTATATAATGTGTTGCTTAATGTAATTGTTTTACCATGATATATCATTGTTGTTATTGCATTGCTTTCTTTTTTACTGCTCATTCTTCTTCTATTTCATCCGTTCTTGTCACCTTTTACTTATGATGTTATGGTTAGTCTATTCTTCATATACTTTATATTCCTTTGAAGTTGATGTGCTTCGTTCACTTATCTCTTTACTTTTCTATACTTCACTTCGTTTGTACTTTACACTTACTTCTATCCTTCTTTTGTTCATTTTGTTATCACAACTTAACATTTTGTAATCCTTATGTGTAGAGATTAGTAATTTATCGACCCCTATATTTTTCTTTGATGTATATTTTTTCAACAACATTATATCATTTTTTCCCCGGGGGGCGGTGTAATATATTAAAGTCATGTTTTGGTCTAGAGGAGTTAAATCGTTTAAATACTTGTGTATACAGACCGGATTGCTGTTATCTCCCTTGAGTAGCTGTTTGTGTGTTTAAAAAAAATAATATCGCGAATCTTCGCAAATGTTCTGGATACAGAACAGCTAGCACGTGGATGAACGAAATTCAGCTCAGGCGCTGAGATGATTTTTGAGTGAGCGATGGTCTCTCGCATTCACTGAGCTGTGTTTGAGCAGGGATATTTTTCAGCGGCAGTTTTTTTGTGAGCAGAGTGCTGAGATGGCCGTTTTCCCCATCTCGTTAATGTGTTGATGGATAGAGTATATTATTATTGGCGGTGAAAGGATATTTGAGATTTTCCGAAAGTGTTTTTCTAAAAAAAGCCATGGAGAGGAGGCTTATTTTTTCGTGTACCACAGATCGTACATTATTGGTGAATTTTCAGGCCAATAATAGGCCAGTATATTTGCATAACTTCGATGGGGATATTTTTTGAAGTTTCGACAGAGTATTACTGGGAATGTATTTTCTCCCATGAGTTATATTAACCCAGGCCTAGGGGTACGTTGATTCAGACGGCATAGTTATTTTTTATACTGCGACAATTGCAGTTCGCCTTTTGTATGGATAATTTGGCCGTGAGATTTATGATTATAAGCTGCAGTACTTATGCAGCCGTTGTGCTTGGATTGTTATACTATGCACTTAACTACCTACAGATTTGATGTTTAACTGAGGTGTCATAATTGATTGTAAACTATTACTTGTGACAGTGTACTGTTAGTGATGTCCTCGTAACTTTGTAGTAATAAATAATGTGGAACGTTCTTTGGAGTTACCCCAGTTCCTGACTTCTACATGTGCTTTGGTGTGTGTAATTTTGATTGACTTGATCTTCTCCTGCACGGCATTTGCGTCCATTGTCATCTACACACCCACACACCTTTGGTCGGCCACCTGTAAGCCCGACGTAGCTGATCGCGTTTATCAGCGCACCTATGATAACAGAACATTTATCTTCTTCTTGAACATTGCCCATAAACCACAAGTAAGGCGTTATCACATGGTATCCTCTGATGCACCTATTTGTCTAGGATAGTCTACATTTTATTAACATCAAAACCTCTCGTGACAGTCATCAGTTATGGTAGTTCCTTTATTCGTTTCGATGATTATTTAATTTCTTGTTTTGATATTACTTTCTTTCTAGTTTTGCATTTTTCTTGCGTTATTATCTTTCTGTTTTCGTCACTTGTCTTACGGAAACTGTTAACAACAAGTTTATCCTTCCCATACGTGTATTTGGATCACCAAGAGCCGACGCTCAATGACAGTGTATTAGGATCGATCACCAAGAGCTGACGCTCAATGACAGTGTATTAGGATCACCAAGAGCCGACGCTTAATGACAGTGTATTAGGATGACCAAGAGCTGACGCTCAATGACAGTGTATTAGGATCACCAAGAGCTGACGCTCACTGACAGTCTATTAGGATCACCAAGAGATGACGCTCACTGACAGTGTATTAGGATCACCAAGAGATGACGCTCAATGACAGTCTATTAGGATCACCAAGAGCTGATGCTCAATGACATTGTATTAGGATCACCAAGAGATGACGCTCAATGACAGTGTATTAGGATCACCAAGAGATGACGCTCAATGACAGTGTATTAGGATCACCAAGAGCCGACGCTCAATGACAGTGTATTAGGATCACCAAGAGCTGACGCTCACTGACAGTGTATTAGGATCACCAAGAGCTGACGCTCAATGACAGTGTATTAGGATCACCAAGAGCTGACGCTCAATGACAGTGTATTAGGATCACTAAGAGCTGACGCTCAATGACAGTGTATTAGGATCACTAAGAGCTGACGCTCAATGACAGTGTATTAGGATCACCAAGAGCTGACGCTCACTGACAGTGTATTAGGATCACCAAGAGATGACGCTCAATGACAGTGTATTAGGATCACCAAGAGCTGACGCTCAATGACATTGTATTAGGATCACCAAGAGCTGATGCTAAATGACAGTGTATTAAGATCACCAAGAGCTGACGCTCAATGACAGTGTATTAGGATCAGCAAGAGCTGACGCTCAATGACAGTGTATTAAGATCACCAAGAGCTGATTCTAAATGACAGTGTATTAAGATCACCAAGAGCTGACGCTAAATGACAGTGTATTAAGATCACCAAGAGCTGACGCTAAATGACAGTGTATTAAGATCACCAAGAGCGGACGCTCAATGACAGTGTATTAGGATCACCAAGAGGTGACGCTCAATGACAGTGTATTAAGATCACTAAGTGCTGACGCTAAATGACAGTGTATTAAGATCACCAAGAGCTGACGCTCAATGACAGTGTATTAAGATCACCAAGAGGTGACGCTCAATGACAGTGTATTAGGATCACCAAGAGATGACGCTCAATGACAGTGTATTAGGATCACCAAGAGCTGACGCTCAATGACAGTGTATTAAGATCACCAAAACCTGACGCTTAATGTCAGTGTATTAGGATCACCAAGAGGTGACGCTCAATGACAGTGTATTAGGATCACCAAGAGCTGACGCTCAATGACAGTGGATCAAAATCACTTGTACTAGAAAAATTAACTTGTCCGTTTTCCTCTTTGTGGAGCACAAAGCCACCATTACAGTTGTTCTCCTGTCGGGAAAATTGCCACAAACATTCACATGATGTTGCAGCGATTGTTTGTGTTGCAATTTGTCTTACATGATGAGATTTTTTTTCCTATCCAGCGGCACTTGGGCTTCAGCCCTTCGGCCCAATGACATGAAACAAATGTCATGGCATTGTGAAGCTGGGGAACCTGTGGAGATTTCTTCCCACCCGGTAGGAGCCAGATGTCCGTGCCATCTCCGCTCCTTCCCATCTACAGAGGGTTTGTGCTCAGGAGCCGCTCAGGCTATTCCAGTCCCCGGTCGAAGGCACTGCTTCAAATGTCTTCGATAGGAGCGGGCATGAAATTAACGTCAAAATACAAAAATGATGGATTTTCGGATTAGTCCATTTTCTGATACTTTAGCATCTCCTAAATCTAAATATAACAGAATTAAATGTCAAAATGCATTCTAACAATATGTATTTTGACTTTGAAAAAGGTATGGTATGGAGTGATTTTCTCAAACTCGAGAAAATATGTCTCACTAGACCGAGTTTTTTTACATAGCAACCAAGCTTACACCCCTACATATTGTACATCGTTGGATTCGTCCAAATTTGCACTTTACTGTAAGCAGGTCACTTATTTCGGGATTTCAAATGCAAGATTGGAAATTTATAATTTCCAAGTCAACAATAAGGGGTTCCCCTCGATTCTAAATTTTTAATTGTCTGTGCGCGTTCACGTGACCGGAAACGACAATATGGCCGCGTGTTTACATTAAGGTTCGAAATTTCAGTGTTGTTTAGTAATAGTTGTGACAATGCCTATAAAAACGAGATGCTCTCGTTATCTCCAACTGGAATAGGCCAGAGTTAGAGATGGAAGCAAGACTTAGCCTACACTGGAGGTAAAACGTACTTATTGTGACGATGTAATGGTAAAAACTGGGACATTAGTACTCAGGCAAGGAGGGTTGAAATAAAACACAGCGGACCGTTTGTTCGATGTGGCCTTTGACAAGAATTTAGAGACGCAGTAAACAGGAGTAAGGGTTAGGCTTAGTGGTTGAAATGAAGCAGATAGGACCATCTGTACGATAGTTCTTTGGATTAGAATTCAGAGACGCAGTAAAAAGGGCTAAAGGTTACGTAAATGTACCCTAAACCTAACCCTAACGACGTTGGCGACTTACTGGGATGACATCTAAGAAGACGGCCCACAGTGACTCATTTCAACCAGGTTTAAGAATCTTAACCTAACCCTAAACCTTACGACGTTGGCTACTTACTGGAATGACATCAAAGAAGGCGGCCCACTGTGCTTCATTTCAACCACCAGGGAGTTACATGAACTAGCAATTACGAGTAGTAGACAGTCAATTAAAAATCATCACGTTTTTCTGAGTTTAGAGAATAACGGGTGACTTCTCATAATTCAGTACATTATCATGATTCTTGTAAGCATAGTGCATATTTGTTTCCTCAATTTAATGTTTGTTTCTTGTGTATTTTTATTGACATGTCTTGTCACAGATGCTTATGTGTTATTTAAAAAATGCCTGCCAGACATGTGCAACAGCTGGTTCTTGGTACCAGAAGAAAGATTGGAAACTTCATCAAATGGAAAGTGAAGCAAGGCTGTCATATACATTTTAAAGGTATTTACTTTTGAAACTTACTTTATGTTTCCCCTTGCTTAAGCATAGACATTCATGTAATTTATTTTGATCTCCATAAATATCAAGTTTAGAAACATATTTCATTACTTACATGTATTGTTTTGCTTCCATTGTACTTTAAGACACAGTTTATTAATGCTTGTTTACATCTTTATTTGAAATTTTACTAATGTAAACATTTGCCTCTTTCTAGGAAGTTTAAGTGTCATGGAAGCTGAGGCAGGTAGTGATTTGTGAAGCTGTTCTCTGACGCGACATAAATTTCGCTACACCGTGTAAAGTGATTGTGATTGCAAAGCATTCAATCAGATCATAGCAATTAAACCATATAGCCCTAATATTGCTGAATTTAATCAAGGACCTGAGGCTGCTATATTTTTCAAGAAAGTCCTGGGGCTGAACAGTGGAAAAGAGGCTTGTCGACTGGCAGGAGCAAGAAAGCGTTAAACGTCTGGTGCTCAGCTCTAAAATGGCAGAAAACTGCACTAAGAAAATGAAGGACATTTAGCACAAATCTCAACAGAAAGCCAGACAAGAAACTGCAGAGGAAGCTGGATATGCTGCCGGTATGTTCTGCATGACTAGTAAGTTATTTTATTTTGCTGCAGTATCACATACTTATTTAATTATATTCTAATTATATTGAAAAATGTGATTTTAAAGAAATCATTATTCTCATACTAATGTACTTATAACTTCCACTCTTATGTATTAATTGACAAGAATAGGAACATATATTGCCCATAATCTTTTAAACTTTTTATGTTGTGATGATTTTACCATGATACAACGTTAAAATATCTCAAAATTTAACGATAAAATGTAGGGATAAAAATAATGCGTAAGATACTAGGAGACATGCTCGCCCATGCCAGCCTTTCCCACCGCCATTTAAAACTAACAAGTTAGAAGAGCAGACGAAACGTTTACCCTTTGTAGACGGGAGAGAAACGGAGGACACCAAAAGGAAAAATATGACTGAACACGTGTTTGAAGATCGCAAGGCTAAAAGACGCAATTGGTAATAAAAGAAAAAAATTCACGTCACTAGTTGACACAAGGTAAGGAAATGGACAAAAAACGACTTTAGCTCGTGTCAGAAATAGTCATTTCTTGGACTTTTACGATACTTGATTGTTATTTGAATTCAGCGGCAAACGCAGGGGAGAAGGTTCTCGAACATATTTTAAAAGAAAAAAACTAACCTTGAAAAAGTAATTTTTTCTTAATAATAATGTTAGGAATATAAAACCTAGCTAGTTTGATAGCCCGTCTTGAGCAGAGAAATAATATACTTTAAATTATACAGACGGATAGATAACAAGGAAGATATTGACAAAAGACTGTGTTGTTCATATCAGACGAGCGACTGCACTGTTAAAAAAATGTCACTAAATTTTCAAAATTTGCGGCCTTGAGACTCAAGTGCTAAAATCGAGCTGTCATTAAAGAGAGGGGAAATGGTGGAGAATTGTGGCTAAAAATAACTTCGGAGGCAGAAGTGTGTAGGGTATTGCATGGAGAGGGTCCAAGAACCAAGCGTGTATTTTGTATGAAAAACAAGTAGAGACAGACGGACCAACAGACAGTAATACATCTTGACTGAGAGCTGATTGAAATTTGACTTTTGGTTGTAGATTTGAAAGTTAGGGGGGGAGTCGGTGATTGGATGAATGAAATCATATTGGTAGGACAGAGATGCGCATTTTGCCATTCGTTACAAAACTGTCCAATATCACAGTTGTGTAGTACCTGTGGTGTTGTTTCCAGAAGATAATACATATTTTAGTGGGACGCCATCAGATAGACAGCAGCTCTGCTGAGTTTTGCTAGCATTTAACTGTGTTCTCAATTCTGAATTCTGGTAAGAATGAAAGCAATTCTTTCGTACATTTTAATATTTCGAGTGATTGATACTGCCATATCATATAAAATGATTACGACAAGTAAGTGCTCGCTCTAGATCCCCAGCCCCAGTTCAGGGTCTAGAGACAAACAAAATATATGGACGCCTACTAAAACTATGGAAGGCGGATCTATTGTTGAGATCAGTGGAACATATCACCTATCCTATTGACTAGAAGGAAACTATTGAACATATCACAGATGCAATGTAGTCTTGGGGAACTAGTAATATGTGAAAACAACTGGGTAAGATGTACTGTGTGGTCAGAGAGATCTGACCCAGTCTGTGTGGTGTTGTTGTGTAGTGTTGTGTGCAGAAGTGGCTCAGTGGGTAGAGTTCTGACACATGCCACAAAACTTTTATTTCAGAATTGTAAGTTTCTGTTTGGCACCGAAGAGGTGCCGAATGCTGTTGTGATATACACAAGCGTGGACCAGTGCAGTCTAACATTGTGTCAGAGCAGCCGTATATTGTCCCCCAGCACGGAGAGGAGGGGCCACCAGACTCTTGTACAAGATCGACGCAGGCGAGATAAGTGATATCTGGCCTGCTGGACGTTCACCAACTGATTTACCAACTGATTTACCAACGAATTTATCAACTAAATTATCAACTAATTCACCATCAAATAAAGACATACCATTGTGGGAAAATAAACCATGTATTCATCCCATAAGTCAATGGACAATGTTTGGTAGTCACAAACTGGGCGTGATGATACCACCCCAACAGTACATCCAGTAATAGTTCTCCAGGGACAATCTAATATAATTAATATTAACTAGACTTATAACATACCTTTGTAATCACATTCCATTTTATTATGTCATATAATTATGCATTACATTTATAACTCCATAATATTTCATATGTTCTGACCAACAAACATTTGGTTCAGAACTAATAAATTTAACAAAAGATTTAATATTTAAAACTAAAACAGCCTAAGTTAGTTCAGTGTGTTATAAATTTTATTATTATTATTATTAGACTTATTAAATATATGTGTGTGTGTGGGTAATCTACTACAACACATTACATGTCAGTACCCTAGACTTTTAACGTAGCTACATTCATTAGTAAAAAAGATATGTTTGAGGTCGTAAGTGGTAGTAAGAAGGGCCTTCTGTAATTCGTATCAACATTTATCTCAGGAGCCTTCACAGCTGACCTCATTCATTACACTAGGTAACATCACAACCATACAATACCATTAAAACCACTACAATATTGGGGTCTTGTCCAGGGATATTTAGATAATCATAAATATTAGAATCTCCTGGTGGGAGAACTAAACTAGTAGGGACAAATTGTAAAAATTTAAAAGTGTCCCTTAAAATAAAAATGGAAAATCAAAGTTGGTGAATCTTCACAGCCAGTTAGTTAATTAATTCATTAATTAGAATTACCTGTCATTTGATAATTAGAATTACCTGTCATTTGATAATTAGAATTACCTGTCATTTGATAATTAGAATTACCTGTCATTAAGTAATTGGATTTACCTGGGTCATTGTTATTTTGTGTGATGGCTGAGCTGGCAAAGTTCAGATCAGCTGCTGTGCTAACGGCGAAGGAAATGGGAATGGATGGTGAGGTTTCAATTCAGTATGTAACTGCTGAATGTGACAAGTATATTGAAAGGGAAGATAGGAGGTTAGCTGAAGAGAAGAGGTTACAAATTGAGGCTGATAGAGAACTTAAGAGGCTGCAGACTGAGGCAGAAGATAAGAGAAGGGAAGCAGAAGAAAAAAGGTTGACTGCCGCAAGGGAGTCAGAAGAAAAAAGGTTGACTGCCGAAAGGGAGGCAGAAGATAGAAGGTTGCAAAGGGAGCATGAATTACGACTAAGGGAGCTGGAATTACAAGGCCATGCTCCTGAAAATGGTGCCAGCCCTTTTGCCTCAGATGCTGCAGCTAGTCAGGGAGTCTCAAACTCGGCTATGGGGTTTCATTTAGACCATTTTGTTGAGAAAGACGATGACATCGAGGGGTACCTCAGTCGTTTTGAGTTATTAGCTACTACATATGGGTTAGAGAGAGAGGTGGAGTTTAAAGCTATCACAGGGATTGAGAGGTACTTCTTATGAAGTCTTCGCAAAAATGAACAGAGAAGACCAAGACAATTATGACATGCTAAAGCAGGCTTTGTTATTAAGATACGAAAAAAATGGTGAATTTTACCGTAAGAAATTTAGAAATGCCAAACTGTTGTCTGGGGAGACATACCACCAATTCTCTGCCAGACTGGAAACCTATTTGGAGAAATGGACTGCTCTGGGGAAGACCCAAGATCTTAAAGAAATGATCATGATAGAGCAATTAAGAGAGTCCATGGCTCCAGACTTGAGAAAGTTTCTCATGGAACAAGGTGCAGAAGGGTTGGGGGAGGTTTTAAATGTCGCTCAGAGGTATCAGGCAGCCCAGGCAGAGGTAAGTGGCACTAAAAAGAAGCACATAGAAAATGTTAAAGCTCCACAGCAATTTAATAAATTTGATAACCGAGAACAGGGTAATAAAGGCAGGACAAACTTTGATAGGCCAAGAAATGACTATCGTATCAGAAACTCTCAGTTCAATGACCAAAAATATAATGAATGAAAACCGTTAAACCAAGGAAAAAGATGGTGCAAATGGTGTAAGAAAGACAACCATAACATCGAATTTTGTAGAAGGAAACCTTCAAACATTGCTGCAATGAAGTCGGGGACTCAAAGATTAAAGGTTAATCCTAATGGACAGCAGGAACCTTATCACCCCCCAGTTTGTGAGGATGTTATTTGTAATGGGGTCACCATAAGGTGCCTTTATGATACAGGTTTGGATTATGATTCAGTTGTGAAGTCTAGCCTAGTGGACCCAAGTCAGTATACCACAGAAACAGTGGAAATACAAGGGGCGACTAAGGACATACCACTCATGACACTTCCCATCGCAAGGATAACGGTGAAAACTCGCTATGTGGAAGGAGAAATCAGAGCAGCAGTGATAGATGAACCAATCTACCCTCTGATATTGGGGTGTAGGTACGTCTTCTTGGGGAATCCCGAGAGACCTGTGATCATGGCGACAGTGCAGACCAGGTCACAGAAAAAGGAAGAAGAAGGTGAACCTATAAATGCTCATCCGGAGGAGATGAGGAAGGCGCAGGCTGAGGATAGGACACTCAAGCCATGTTTTAAAAAATTGCCCAAATGCCACACACCTCCAAGCAAAGGAGAATATTTTATGAAGGACAGATTGTTATATAGGAAGACAGGAACTAGATCCACTGGTCACGGACAGTTGGTTCTTCCCAAGGTATATAGGGCAATTTTAATAAGGAGCTTACATGTTGGAAAAGATGGTGACCATGAGAAAGTAGGTACCATCTGCCAAAAAGTTGCTCGAAAATACTATTGGCCCTACGTAAATGCCGATATTGAAAACTTTGTAGAAGCATGTGGCGTATTTCATGAGGGAACACCCACAAAGGGACAAAATGTGCAGGACCTAGAAACGCCACGGGGCAAACTTAGGCCTGGAAGGAAAAATTATTATACTCAGGTAGACAAAGTGCAATGGGAGCCCCCTTTTCACACCCAGTCTTCACTTGAATGGATTAACATGGCCACTATGCGACGAGTACAAAGAAGAAATTTAACCCAGAATAAGCTGACAATCCCTCGGTCAGGATTATATAAACTGGAGGAAACCGAAAGAGAGCGAAGATCTCTCACCAAGAATTTTAAGTGGGGACAAAAACCCAAGAAGAAAATTGGTAGTGGTCGATTTGTGAGTGATGATTCTAGGAAGAAAAGTCCTCATTATAAAGCTTCCAATGGAAGGGATCCGATGGGTGCCATGGAAAATAAGGATAAAAATTTACAAGTCCAGATGTAGCTTTATAAAAACCTGGACAGATGAGAAGGCAGAAGAGACTGTTACCTCATCTTATCAATATGTGACCGAACTGACCACTCGTCTGAAAGCTGGATGGAAGCTGGCAAATGATAATTTGAGACAAGCCAGGAAGACACATGCAGCATATTTTAATAGGAAGGCAAAGGACAGAGAACTAGCTGTGGGAGAGAAGGTGCTTCTTCTACTACCCGGCAGCCAGAATAAATTACAAATTGGATGGCAAGGTCCATATACGGTTCTAGAGAAGGTGTCTAGAACAAACTATAAAATTGACAAAAAGAGGAAAGAGAAAGTGTATCATGTAAACCTGTTAAAGAAGTATCTGGACAGACCACTCCAGGAAAGCACCCCCTTACTGACCTTGGCTATCGCAACTCAAATGCAAAAGGAACCACTCACCTCACATGAATACCCATTACATCCTTGTGAAACAGCGGCACAAGTAAAAGTCAGTAAGCACCTGACTAAAAATCAGAGGGAGAGAGTTCAACAGGTTCTAGAGGAACATACAGATGTCTTAACAGATAAACCAGGACATACAAATTTGCTACAGTATGACATGAAACTGGTAGACTCAAACCCAATCTGTATGAGAGCCTATTCTATTCCGTTCGCGAAGGAGAAGGCATTGAAAGAAGAAATAGATTATTTGTTGAAGGAGGGGATTATTTCACACAGTGAATCATCTTTTAGCTCCAGTGTAGTTTTGTTGAGGAAACAGTCTGGGGAACACAGACTGTGCATAGATTACAGGAAACTGAATGCTGTCACAGAAGGACAAGTGGATCCATTACCAGACACAAAACAGTTATTTGCCAGATTAAACAAGGCAAAATACTTTTCAAAGGTGGATCTTAGTAAAGGCTATTACCAGATTCCAGTGAAGCCTGAAGTGAGACCTTATTTAGCGTTTAGCACCTCGGAAGGACATTTTGAATATAACATGCTACCATTCGGATTGAAAAATGCTCCAAGTGTATTTTCAAGGATGATGCGCAAATTGTTGGATCCCCTGAATAACCCATGTATCACGAATTTCATGGATGATATTCTCGTCGCCACAGAGACATTTGAAGAACACACTAACTCTCTGGAAATGTTATTTGATATGCTTAGGGAGGCGAACTTAACTGCTAGGCCAACAAAATGTTGTATTGGATGCAAAGAGTTGGAATTCTTGGGACACACTGTATATCAGGGTAACATGACCCCTGACCCCAAGAACTTGGAAAAACTGCAGAGAGCACCTAGACCACAAACAAAAAAGGACGTGCGATCATTTGTGTCGTTATGTGGATTTTACCAAAAATATATCAAAAATTTTAACTCTATTTGTGCTCCTCTGAATGATCTGACTCGCAAGGGACTTCCAGATAAAATTGTTTGGACTGCGCAATGTGAATTAGCTTTTCAAGAGTTAAAGGATAAACTCACTAGCAAGCCTATTCTCAAGTTGCCTGATTTGACACAGGACTTCGTGGTGAGAACAGATGCAAGTAATGTAGGCCTCGGGGCGGCTTTGTTGCAAAGGTCATCTTCACTCGATGGGCAACTGAACCCAGTCGCTTATGCAAGCCGCAAATTGAATAAAGCGGAGCAAGGATATTCCACAAGCGAAAAAGAATGTTTAGCGTTAATCTGGGCGATAAAAAAGTTTCAAATCTATCTGTATGGTAGGACTTTTGTGGTCCAGACGGATCATCAGCCCCTGGTATTCTTATCTCAGGCTAAGCATGAAAACGCAAGATTGTTGAGGTGGTCTTTATTACGGCAACCT
Organism: Oreohelix idahoensis; assembly: GCA_024509875.1. Classification (NCBI taxonomy): domain Eukaryota; kingdom Metazoa; phylum Mollusca; class Gastropoda; order Stylommatophora; family Oreohelicidae; genus Oreohelix; species Oreohelix idahoensis. The sequence goes on along the minus strand of JAMPIV010008266.1, from coordinate 121,543 downwards.
TATCAGTTTATTATCGAATACATCCCAGGGTCATTGAATGTCGGTGCAGATTTCCTCAGTCGGCACCCCTGTGATCAGGATTAGAGTAGTGGCAGGCGTGAGGAGTAATTTTATCTATGTGTATCACTGGTTTTGGAACTTGCCGTAGTGCGTGTTCTCAGGTGGGGAGATGTGAGATGATTTTACCATGATACAACGTTAAAATATCTCCAAATTTAACGATAAAATGTAGGGATAAAAATAATGCGTAAGATACTAGGAGACATGCTCGCCCATGCCAGCCTTTCCCACCGCCATTTAAAACTAACAAGTTAGAAGTGCAGACGAAACGTTTACCCTTTGTAGACGGGAGAGAAACGGAGGACACCAAAAGGAAAAATATGACTGAACACGTGTTTGAAGATCGCAAGGCTAAAAGTCGCAATTGGTAATAAAAGAAAAAAATTCACGTCACTAGTTGACACAAGGTAAGGAAATGGACAAAAAACGACTTTAGCTCGTGTCAGAAACAGTCATTTCTTGGACTTTTACGATACTTGATTGTTATTTGAATTCAGCGGCAAACGCAGGGGAGAAGGTTCTCGAACATATTTCAAAAGAAAAAAACTAACCTTGAAAAAGTAATTTTTTTCTTAATAATAATTTTAGGAATATAAAACCTAGCTAGTTTGATAGCCCGTCTTGAGCAGAGAAATAATATACTTTAAATTATACAGACGGATAGATAACAAGGAAGATATTGACAAAAGACTGTGTTGTTCATATCAGACGAGCGACTGCACTGTTAAAAAAATGTCACTAAATTTTCAAAATTTGCGGCCTTGAGACTCAAGTGCTAAAATCGAGCTGTCATTAAAGAGAGGGGAAATGGTGGAGAATTGTGGCTAAAAATAACTTCGGAGGCAGAAGTGTGTAGGGTATTGCATGGAGAGGGTTCAAGAACCAAGCGTGTTTTTTGTATGAAAAACAAGTAGAGACAGACGGACCAACAGACTGTAATACATACTTGACTGAGAGCTGACTGAAATATGACTTTTGGTTGTAGATTTGAAAGTTAGGGGGGGGGGAGTCGGTGATTGGATGAATGAAATCATATTGGTAGGACAGAGATGCGCATTTTGCCATTCGTTACACAACTGTCCAGATACACAGTGGTGTAGTACCTGTGGTGTTGTTTCCAGAAGATAATACATATTTTAGTGGGACGCCATCAGATAGACAGCAGCTCTGCTGAGTTTTGCTAGCATTTAACTGTGTTCTCAATTCTGAATTCTGGTAAGAATGAAAGCAATTCTTTCGTACATTTTAATATTTCGAGTGATTGATACTGCCATATCATATAAAATGATTACGACAAGTAAGTGCTCGCTCTAGATCCCCAGCCCCAGTTCAGGGTCTAGAGACAAACAAAATATATGGACGCCTACTAAAACTATGGAAGGCGGATCTATTGTTGAGATCAGTGGAACATATCACCTATCCTATTGACTAGAAGGAAACTAATGAACATATCACAGATGCAATGTAGTCTTGGGGAACTAGTAATATGTGAAAACAACTGGGTAAGATGTACTGTGTGGTCAGAGAGATCTGACCCAGTCTGTGTGGTGTTGTTGTGTAGTGTTGTGTGCAGAAGTGGCTCAGTGGGTAGAGTTCTGACACATGCCACAAAACTTTTATTTCAGAATTGTGAGTTTCTGTTTGGCACCGAAGAGGTGCCGAATGCTGTTGTGATATACACAAGCGTGGACCAGTGCAGTCTAACATTGTGTCAGAACAGCCGTATATTGTCCCCCAGCACGGAGAGGAGGGGCCACCAGACTCTTGTACAAGATCGACGCAGGCGAGATAAGTGATATCTGGCCTGCTGGACGTTCACCAACTGATTTACCAACTGATTTACCAACGAATTTATCAACTAAATTATCAACTAATTCACCATCAAATAAAGACATACCATTGTGGGAAAATAAACCATGTATTCATCCCATAAGTCAATGGACAATGTTTGGTAGTCACAAAACTGGGCGTGATGATACCACCCCAACAGTACATCCAGTAATAGTTCTCCAGGGACAATCTAATATAATTAATATTAACTAGACTTATAACATACCTTTGTAATCACATTCCATTTTATTATGTCATATAATTATGCATTCCATTTATAACTCCATAATATTTCATATGTTCTGACCAACAAACATTTGGTTCAGAACTAATAAATTTAACAAAAGATTTAATATTTAAAACTAATACAGCCTGAGTTAGTTCAGTGTGTTATAAATTTTATTATTATTATTATTAGACTTATTAAATATCTGTGTGTGTGTGGGTAATCTACTATAACACATTACATTTCAGTACCCTAGACTTTTAACGTAGCTACATTCATTAGTAAAAAAGATATGTTTGAGGTCGTAAGTGGTAGTAAGAAGGGCCTTCTGTAATTCGCATCAACATTTATCTCAGGAGCCTTCACAGCTGACCTCATTCATTACACTAGGTAACATCACAACCATACAATACCATCAAAACCACTACATATGTGATGGATTTTAAGTATCTGATCAAACTTTTGGTTAATTGACAAAAGTAATGTAAAATTTAGTAAAATTTGTTACTATTTTAGACACTATTTTCAAAGTCCTACAACATTTTTTGTATTAAAGTTATCAAAAATCCATCATTGGAAAAGTTTTAACATATAATGATAAACGTTGTGTTCATATTTGGTATTCATAGCTTAATAAATAAAAAAGTCTTAGCATATTGAAATAGAACAAAGAATCCAATATTGCTCAGCTATAAAACGGCAGAAAACTGCGCTAAGACAAGGAAGGAAATTAGGCACAAATTTCAACAGACAGCCAGATAGGAAGCTGCAGAGGAAGCTGGCTATGCTACCAGTATGTTCTAAATGACAAGTAAGCAATTTTTCAGGGGCAATATTACAGACTTATTTAATTGTAGTCTATTTATGGAGAAAAATGCGATTTTCTCAAAATTTTCTCATCCTAATTTCCTTAAAACTTCCACACTTATGTGTTAATTGACAGAAAAATTGGCACATATGTTGCCCATAATCTTTAAAAACTTTCATATTGCTGGATTTTGAGTATCTGATCAAACGTTTGATTTATTGCAAAAAGTAATGTAAAATTTATCAAAATTTGTTACTTTTTTAGACACTATATTCAAAGTCCTATAACTTTTTTTGTATTAAAGTTATCAAAAATCCACCAATTGAAAAGTTTTAAAATATAATGATAAACGTTGTGTTCATTTTTGGTATTCATAGCTTAATAAATAAAAAAGCCTTAGCAAATTGAAATAGAACAATATAATCCAATATGGCCGCCGTTTCTATGGCAACCAGTAGTGCAGTGCCATAAAACTCTTAATTTTTCGTATCTAGTATTGATATAGGTTAATTCTGTGCATTTTCATTGAAATCCAGCAATTAATAACGAAAATAGCATTTCAGTGTAGCTCCTCCCCTTTTTAATATAGTGCAAGTCCCTGTCGAAGACACTTTTTCAAATGTACTCGCCCAGGCGGGAACCTGGATCACCCGATCGCCAGCGCAGTGAGATAACCACTAGGCTAGCACGGCTCCCATTCAAGATGAGATTACCATCCTCAATCATGACCTCAGAATAGTGGCCGTGTGCCTGTATAGTGGTTCTTTTCTTTCTTTGTCTCATCAGAGACCCCCCCCCCCCAGGGAATTTTACATATCGGAAACAAACGTTTGCCCAATCATATTCCCCGTTATTAATAGATTGGCAGAACCAGTACAATAAAAATGTTGGAGAACACTGAGAGATGCAGAACAATCAAATGACAGGATCAGACTATTTGATCGACATGAAGATGGCGTCTGACTCCGATTTCAGAGATTTCTATTGGTGATCTCGGGTTGGCAGAAAACCGTTGTAAAAGCGAAGAATGCGCCGAAAATGTGGAGATGGATTATTATAGAGAAGAGTCGTATCAGCGAAGCTCCGTAAAGCGGGGTTTGCTTGTACACTAGTATAGATCAGGAGTCGGCAAACTGTCGACCCTAATCTACCTGTACATCTCAGTGGCAGATCTTTAGACGACCAAGGGGCGGGGGGACAAAAGAGAAAGATTCTTTTAAACAAGGGATATGTCGAAAAAGACTTCCGCCGGCATTGAAAATCGCGGTGTCTCCGGGATCAAAAGTACTTTTTCAGCATTTCATTAAATCTATCAAGCTGGCTACTAAAATAAATTCTTGAACGGCATGAGACAGGAACGTGATCTTTTCTTTTTAATTTTCATCCAACTCCTCCTTCCGATAAAAATCACAAACACACATAAATGGTAGATGTTTAGAGGGCTCAGTGTTACTATAGTAGACCCCAAAAGCTCCTGCGTTGCAGACACCTGGTATGTTGTTTAACTAGGGCTGCTGAGCTTCTCGCTCTTTTGCAGCCAATAACGAGTTGAAGATTTCTTGTTATTATCTACCCTGTAGATCTAGACTTTTCCTGTGGCTTTTCTGCCATTGCGAAACGTGTTGAGTTGAAGTGATGAGATCCAGTTTTCTCCGGCTTGGCTTGCATTTAAATGATCGTTACATCCGGTCCCAAGCTGTGCGTAAGAAGAACGTAGCGTACTACGCATTCACCGCTATCCAAGGAGGCTCTCCAACTATGCAGAGCTAAAATACTGTACTCTGGCTCTGGGCTCTCCCAAGGCATTGTCACATCCTGCACACAGCCACCTGGTATAGATGTATTGTATTTGCCCGAACAAAGTCTGCCTCGCATATAATACGACCCTAAAGGTGTTAAGGTGTTCTACATGAAAAATATAAGGTCTCAAATATAATATAACGTTGACAGGCGATCAACATTTCAGCATAATATACATGTAACCGTTGCGCAAGTGTAGTGCCACGTCGTAAGCACAGACTCTAACGCCGCATCATTTTCTTAGACAACCCCAAACTTGCCTTAAATTCAGTTCATGGGATTTGTAACTCTTTTGCCACCTCCAGTGTCTTCATTGTTACACACTCACGGCTTATTGAGTACCCATGGTTTCGTTTGTCGTGGATGTATTCGCAAACAAGTCTATCAATGTTTTAAGATTTCCCTGTCTTAGGCCGTCTGAATGCTTTTCTTGATGAGCTGATACACCTAAACCAAAGTCGTGTGTTAGCATCGGAAGCATCAAACGTGTTAGCAGCCTGCACGTTATTTTGTTTGTTGCATCTCGCGTGTTGTTTTAAATTTAGAATTCATATCGTAGCTTCTTCTCATTCCCTTGTTTACTTGAGATGCCGAGGAAGCCTTCTTCTCAACACAATCACTCACTTGCGGATCTACCATGTGAACCGTAATTTTTTAATATCAGTAACACAGCCCAGATTCTGCTTCCAACTAACACTGACCTGCTGAAATACCAGTTCAGTGACAATGAAGGGTGCAAATCCTTGCACTCTGGATTCGTTTTTACCTTGAATTTATTATTAGATGCGCGCGGTGCTTCCTGCAAGCCCCGGTGGGTACAATTACAGCATGCTACAAAATAGACCTCTGTAGGATCTGCCATTTTTTGTTTTTTTTCAGTGAAAAATATTAAACTGCGCATATCATCCGAGTAAGTTTTCGGAAGGACATTTTTAAGTTAAAAAACATCGCACTATATTCGGGCCAATAGTGCATATTTATAATTCCATAAAACATATCTTCATCACCGTCATCCTCATAATTCCCTTCATCGATCCTTAGGGAGCATACAGAAGCAACTGCATCCTACTCATCTCGCAGGAAGCTTGCATCAAAGCATTTACGTTTTCATATAGTGGTATGTTATGTAGCTATTTGTTTTACATGGTAAGGTAGCTAGCCTCGTTCGACAACCTCATATCGGTCGCGACTTACGGTATGCTATAAACAGTAATTATTTTCGTTCATGGACTCATTAAAAACCGCGGTGACAACACAAGACATCAAGCAGGCCTTGGTCGGGCAGATATTACAGAACTACCAACAAATTTAAGATCTGTTTTATTACCAGGACTGCAAAGTTTAAGCCGTGGAGTCGGTCGTTTTTTAGCAGAGTAAGTACAAAATGTCCGGACTTCGACTCCGAATTTTTAAGCCAACTGACTAGTAAAATAAATGTGGTCGTAGTCGGAAGTCGCGGTCGGTTTTCTAAAATTTCATTCGGAAGTCGGATGACACCACAATCCTGCTTATTATTCTTACCAAAGTCAAGGCCGGCAGAAAAATGGAATATGGGTTTGGCACAACTCCCTTGCATTCCGTGTCAAATTTTGTACGCGGCAAAATAATTTCGTCGTAGTTTATGGCATTCAGACCCTCACTCAGTTTAGTGGACAGCAGTACCCTCACAGACAGTTTCATCGGTCTTTCCGTGTGGAAAGTCAGAATACTAGCGAAACGTGTTTGTGCTTCAACCTGTAGTGAAAGACCACATTTTCTGCATTATTACATTGCATGCGTATTTCTTGAATTAACGTTATCATTTCTTGAATTAACGTTATCATTTCTTGAATTAACGTTATCATTTCTTGCATTAACGGTATCATGAATTTTCTGGTAATGCTATCAATAGGTTTTATAAATGTGTGTCCGATCCCTCTCCAGTGTCTTCTTCTTCTCATTCCTTGTTCCATTTGGCGCTTGTCTAGTTCTTGTTTATCTATAAAATGACTGCTGAACATCTGCGTCACAGTTGCCCAACATTTGCGGAACAGAGAAACCGCATATGGCCGACACCAGCACCATTCGTGGAAAAGCTCTACGGAGATTAAAAAAGCCTCAAACTGACCACTGCTCTCTTTGAAAACATTCAAGTGGACGTCTGAGAGTGTACAAAGAAGAAGAAGTATATCTATATTGACTGACATTAAACCAGTGTCCTTGCAATCATATTATGTTCTTGGAGTAGGTGACTTGCTTTTTAATTCGCTGTTTATTTGTTCTCCTTACTTCTGGTGAGATGCGCATTTTTTTAGTCCAACGCATGTATTCATTCCTTTTATATTTTCTCTTTACGGAGCGTGCAACTATCACTATAGCAGGTCTAGCAGAAGGACGCCTGTACGGAGGGTGTAACTATCACTATAGCAGGTCTAGCAGAAGGACGCCTGTACAGAGGGTGTAACTATCACTATAGCAGGTCTAGCAGAAGGACGCCTGTACGGAGGGTGTAACTATCACTATAGCAGGTCTAGCAGAAGGACGCCTGTATGGAGGGTGTAACTATCACTATAGCAGGTCTAGCAGAAGGAAGCCTGTACGGAGGGTGTAACTATCACTATAGCAGGTCTAGCAGAAGGACGCCTGTACGGAGGGTGTAACTATCACTATAGCAGGTCAAGCAGAAGGAAGCCTGTACGGAGGGTGTAACTATCACTATAGCAGGTCTAGCAGAAGGACGCCTGTACGGAGGGTGTAACTATCACTATAGCAGGTCTAGCAGAAGGAAGCCTGTACGGAGGGTGTAACTATCACTATAGCAGGTCTAGCAGAAGGACGCCTGTACGGAGGGTGTAACTATCACTATAGCAGGTCTAGCAGAAGGACGCCTGTACGGAGGGTGTAACTATCACTATAGCAGGTCAAGCAGAAGGAAGCCTGTACGGAGGGTGTAACTATCACTATAGCAGGTCTAGCAGAAGGACGCCTGTACGGAGGGTGTAACTATCACTATAGCAGGTCTAGCAGAAGGAAGCCTGTACGGAGGGTGTAACTATCACTATAGCAGGTCAAGCAGAAGGAAGCCTGTACGGAGGGTGTAACTATCACTATAGCAGGTCTAGCAGAAGGACGCCTGTACGGAGGGTGTAACTATCACTATATCAGGTCTAGCAGAAGGAAGCCTGTACGGAGGGTGTAACTATCACTATAGCAGGTCTAGCAGAAGGACGCCTGTACGGAGCGTGCAACTATCACTATAGCAGATCTAGCAGAAAGACGCCTGTACGGAGCGTGCAACTATCACGATAGCAGGTCTAGCAGAAGGAAGCCTGTACGGAGGGTGTAACTATCACTATAGCAGGTCTAGCAGAAGGACGCCTGTACGGAGGGTGTAACTATCACTATATCAGGTCTAGCAGAAGGAAGCCTGTACGGAGGGTGTAACTATCACTATAGCAGATATAGCAGAAGGACGCCTGTACGGAGCGTGCAACTATCACTACAGCAGATCTAGCAGAAGGACGCCTGTACGGAGCGTGCAACTATCACTATAGCAGGTCTAGCAGAAGGAAGCCTGTACGGAGGGTGTAACTATCACTATAGCAGGTCTAGCAGAAGGAAGCCTGTACGGAGGGTGTAACTATCACTATAGCAGGCCCAGCAGAAGGACGCCTGTAGAGAGCGTGCAACTATCACTATAGCAGGTCTAGCAGAAGGACGCCTGTACGGAGCGTGCAACTATCACTATAGCAGGTCTAGCAGAAGGAAGCCTGTACGGAGCGTGCAACTATCACTATAGCAGGTCCAGCAGAAGGAAGCCTGTACGGAGCGTTCAACTATTACTATAGCAGTCTAGCAGAAGGACGCCTATACGGAGCGTGCAACTATCACTATAGCAGGTCTAGCAGAAGGAAGCCTGTACGGAGCGTGCAACTATCACTATAGCAGGTCCAGCAGAAGGAAGCCTGTACGGAGCGTGCAACTATCACTATAGAAGGCCCAGCAGAAAGACGCCTGTACGGAGCGTGCAACTATCACTATAGCAGATCTAGCAGAAGGATGCCTGTACGGAGCGTGCAACTATCACTATAGCAGGTCCAGCAGAAGGACGCCTGTACGGAGCGTGCAACTATCAATATAGCAGGTGCAGCAGAAGGAAGCCTGTACGGAGCGTGCAACTATCAATATAGCAGGTCCCGCAGAAGGTAGCCTGTACGGAGTTTGCAACTATCACTATAGCAGGTCCAGCAGAAGGAAGCCTGTACGGAGCGTGCAACTATCACTATAGCAGGTCCAGCAGAAGGAAGCCTGTACGAAGCGTGCAACTATCACTATAGCAGGTCCAGCAGAAGGAAGCCTGTACGGAGCGTGCAACTATCACTATAGCAGGTCCAGCAGAAGGAATCCTGTACGGAGCGTGCAACTATCACAATAGCAGGTCCAGCAGAAGGAAGCCTGTACGGAGGGTGTAACTATCACTATAGCAGGTCTAGCAGAAGGACGCCTGTACGGAGGGTGTAACTATCACTATAGCAGATCTAGCAGAAGGACGCCTGTACGGAGCGTGTAACTATCAATATAGCAGGTCTAGCGGAAGGTCGCCTGTACCGAGGGTGTAAGTATCACTATAGCAGGTCTAGCAGAAGGAAGCCTGTACGGAGGGTGTAACTATCACTATTGCAGGTCTAGCAGATGGACGCCTGTACGGAGGGTGTAACTATCACTATAGCAGGTCTAGCAGAAGGAAGCCTGTACGGAGGGTGTAACTATCACTATAGCAGGTCTAGCAGAAGGACGCCTGTACGGAGGGTGTAACTATCACTATAGCAGGTCTAGCAGAAGGAAGCCTGTACGGAGGGTGTAACTATCACTATAGCAGGTCTAGCAGAAGGAAGCCTGTACGGAGGGTGTAACTATCACTATAGCAGGTCTAGCAGAAGGACGCCTGTACGGAGCGTGCAACTATCACTATAGCAGGTCTAGCAGAAGGACGCCTGTACGGAGCGTGCAACTATCACTATAGCAGGTCTAGCAGAAGGACGCCTGTACGGAGCGTGAAACTATCACGATAGCAGGTCTAGCAGAAGGAAGCCTGTACGGAGGGTGTAACTATCACTATAGCAGGTCTAGCAGAAGGACGCCTGTACGGAGGGTGTAACTATCACTATATTAGGTCTAGCAGAAGGAAGCCTGTACGGAGGGTGTAACTATCACTATAGCAGATATAGCAGAATAACGCCTGTATGGAGCGTGCAACTATCAATATAGCAGATCTAGCAGAAGGACGCCTGTACGGAGCGTGCAACTATCACTATAGCAGGTCTAGCAGAAAGAAGCCTGTACGGAGGGTGTAACTATCACTATAGCAGGTCTAGCAGAAGGAAGCCTGTACGGAGGGTGTAACTATCACTATAGCAGGCCCAGCAGAAGGACGCCTGTAGAGAGCGTGCAACTATCACTATAGCAGGTCTAGCAGAAGGACGCCTGTACGGAGCGTGCAACTATCACTATAGCAGGTCTAGCAGAAGGAAGCCTGTACGGAGCGTGCAACTATCACTATAGCTGTTCCAGCAGAAGGAAGCCTGTACGGAGCGTGCAACTATCACTATAGCAGTCTAGCAGAAGGACACCTGTATGGAGCGTGCAACTATCACTATAGCAGGTGTAGCAGAAGGAAGCCAGTACGGAGCGTGCAACTATCACTATAGCAGGTCCAGCAGAAGAAAGCCTGTACGGAGCGTGCAACTATCACTATAGAAGGCCCAGCAGAAAGACGCCTGTACGGAGCGTGCAACTATCACTATAGCAGGTCTAGCAGAAGGAAGCCTGTACGGAGCGTGCAACTATCACTATAGCAGGTCCAGCAGAAGGACGCCTGTACGGAGCGTGCAACTATCAATATAGCAGGTGCAGCAGAAGGAAGCCTGTACGGAGCGTGCAACTATCAATATAGCAGTCTAGCAGAAGGAAGCCTGTACGGAGCGTGCAACTATCACTATAGCAGGTCCAGCAGAAGGAAGCCTGTACGGAGCGTGCAACTATCACTATAGCAGGTCCAGCAGAAGGAAGCCTGTACGGAGCGTGCAACTATCACTATAGCAGGTCCAGCAGAAGGACGCCTGTACGGAGCGTGCAACTATCACTATAGCAGGTCTAGCAGAAGGAAGCCTGTACGGAGCGTGCAACTATCACTATAGCAGGTCTAGCAGAAGGACGCCTGTACGGAGGGTGTAACTATCACTATAGCAGGTCTAGCAGAAGGAAGCCTGTACGGAGGGTGTAACTATCACTATAGCAGGTCTAGCAGAAGGAAGCCTGTACGGAGGGTGTAACTATCACTATAGCAGGTCTAGCAGAAGGACGCCTGTACGGAGCGTGCAACTATCACTATAGCAGGTCTAGCAGAAGGAAGCCTGTACGGAGCGTGCAACTATCACTATAGCAGGTCTAGCAGAAGGACGCCTGTACGGAGCGTGCAACTATCACTATAGCAGGTCTAGCAGAAGGACTCCTGTAGAGAGCGTGCAACTATCACTATAGCAGGTCTAGCAGAAGGACGCCGGAAGGGAGGGTGTAACTATCACTATAGCAGGTCTAGCAGAAGGACGCCTGTACGGAGGGTGTAACTATCACTATAGCAGGTCTAGCAGAAGGACGCCTGTACGGAGGGTGTAACTATCACTATAGCAGGTCTAGCAGAAGGACGCCTGTACGGAGCGTGCAACTATCACGATAGCAGGTCTAGCAGAAGGAAGCCTGTACGGAGGGTGTAACTATCACTATAGCAGGTCTAGCAGAAGGACGCCTGTACGGAGGGTGTAACTATCACTATATTAGGTCTAGCAGAAGGAAGCCTGTACGGAGGGTGTAACTATCACTATAGCAGATATAGAAGAAGGACGCCTGTACGGAGCGTGCAACTATCAATATAGCAGATCTAGCAGAAGGACGCCTGTACGGAGCGTGCAACTATCACTATAGCAGGTCTAGCAGAAAGAAGCCTGTACGGAGGGTGTAACTATCACTATAGCAGGTCTAGCAGAAGGAAGCCTGTACGGAGGGTGTAACTATCACTATAGCAGGCCCAGCAGAAGGACGCCTGTAGAGAGCGTGCAACTATCACTATAGCAGGTCTAGCAGAAGGACGCCTGTACGGAGCGTGCAACTATCACTATAGCTGTTCCAGCAGAAGGAAGCCTGTACGGAGCGTGCAACTATCACTATAGCAGTCTAGCAGAAGGACACCTGTATGGAGCGTGCAACTATCACTATAGCAGGTGCAGCAGAAGGAAGCCAGTACGGAGCGTGCAACTATCACTATAGCAGGTCCAGCAGAAGAAAGCCTGTACGGAGCGTGCAACTATCACTATAGAAGGCCCAGCAGAAAGACGCCTGTACGGAGCGTGCAACTATCACTATAGCAGGTCTAGCAGAAGGAAGCCTGTACGGAGCGTGCAACTATCACTATAGCAGGTCCAGCAGAAGGACGCCTGCACGGAGCGTGCAACTATCAATATAGCAGGTGCAGCAGAAGGAAGCCTGTACGGAGCGTGCAACTATCAATATAGCAGGTCCCGCAGAAGGTAGCCTGTACGGAGTTTGCAACTATCACTATAGCAGGTCCAGCAGAAGGAAGCCTGTACGGAGCGTGCAACTATCACTATAGCAGGTCCAGCAGAAGGAAGCCTGTACGAAGCGTGCAACTATCACTATAGCAGGTCCAGCAGAAGGAAGCCTGTACGGAGCGTGCAACTATCACTATAGCAGGTCCAGCAGAAGGAAGCCTGTACGGAGCGTGCAACTATCACTATAGCAGGTCCAGCAGAAGGACGCCTGTACGAAGCGTGCAACTATCACTATAGCAGGTCTAGCAGAAGGACGCCTGTACGGAGCGTGCAACTATCACTATAGCAGGTCCAGCAGAAGTACGCCTGTACGGAGCGTGCAACTATCACTATAGCAGGTCTAGCAGAAGGACGCCTGTACGGAGCGTGCAACTATCACTATAGCAGGTCTAGCAGAAGGACGCCTGTACGGAGCGTGCAACTATCACTATAGCAGGTCCAGCAGAAGGAAGCCTGTACGGAGCGTGCAACTATCACTATAGCAGGTCTAGCAGAAGGACGCCTGTATGGAGCATGCAACTATCACTATAGCACTTCCAGCAGAAGGACGCCTGTACGGAGCGTGCAACTATCACTATAGTAGGTCTAGCAGAAGGAAGCCTGTACGGAGCGTGCAACTATCACTATAGCAGGTCCAGCAGAAGGAAGCCTGTACGGAGCGTGCAACTATCACTATAGCAGGCCCAGCAGAAGGAAGCCTGTACGAAGATTCACATGCTGCTGCAGCAGTGGTTGTCGTGAACATTGTTATATATGATGAGATTCCTAGCCCTATGAACAAACTTAAATTAGTAGCCTTGTATTGTTTTTGTTATTGTTAATCAGAATCGACGTCATTGCACTCCGGGCAAACCCATAGGTGCTCAGTCTCCCGCAGCAAATGTCGAAGAGTATGAATGCTAATTGTTCCGGTTGCGCTTTGGTTGTATACACGGCGGATGTGTCCTCTCATACGTCCATCCCTGCTGGTCTTATGTTTGATGCCGAATTCCAGCAATCTTAGCCTTGATGATTCATCGATTGCAGTGTCATTCTCTAATAGACGAACAAGAGTTGCCCTCAGTATTTCTTCCTTATCCATGGCCAATGCACCTTTTATGGGTGCTCTTGAAGCTAGTCTGTCAGCTCTTTCATTGCCACGTACGCCGGCATGACCAAGACAGTAGATGCATATCAGTTCTTGAAGATTCGATGCTTTTATGGAGGTTTTCCATTCAAGTCGAAGCCAACCATTTTGGACCTTTCGAAGCATGGATTGTGAGTCTAATACAATAACTGCCTTTGTTAATAAAGTCTCAGACAACCATCTTAAGGCAGCAGTAACTGCCTCTACCTCCATTTCCATGCTGGAGGTTGTTATCACGTAAGCCCCGCTATGTTCAGCGACGTATACAATGCCTGAGTTGCAGTAGTCCTGTCTTGCCTTGTATATGTATACAAGTGATTATAAAGACAAATAAATAAACAACTCTCTCTCTCTCTCTCTCTCTCTCTCTCTCTATATATATATATATATATATATATATATATATATATATATATATATATATATATATATATATATATATATATATATATATATATATATATATATATATATATATATATTATATATATATATACGAGGTAGCTTCAAAAAGTTCCCGGAATTTGTGTATTGTATAGAAATAAGTAACAATACAATTATTTACACTACATTTCCTTCAAAATAGTTCCCTTCGGCACCTACACACTTTTGCCAACGTCCATACAGCTGTTGGAAAGATTCCTGAAACCCATTCTTTGATACCTCTCTCAGCTGCTTTGTCGCATTGGTGATAACGTTCTCAGCATTCTTGAATCACTGCCCTTTAAGTGCCGATTTTAGGCGAGGGAACAAGAAAAAAATCAGGCGGTGGCCAGTTCGGGAGAATATGAAGGATGTTCCAGGGCAGTCACATTTTTCGTTGCGAGGTACTGCTTCACCAGTAGGGATCGATGTGCTGGCACATTGTCATGCAGCAGAACACAACTGTTTGTTTTCCATTTTTCTGGGCGTTTCCTTCTGATTGTATCTCTTAGACGGCGGAGGATCGTACAAAAAAACACTATGTCTCGTCTCCTGTTATTATGTTGTTGAGACAAATGCTATCTTGATCAGCCACAGTGATTAGGTCTCCTGCCAGTGTCAATCTCGTTTCTTTCTGTTCAGGAGATGCTATTTTGGGAACCATGTGTTGACAAACACGGCGTATGTGCCGTTCATTGCGTAGAATACTTTGGCAACTTCCAACTGATATTCCAACTTCTGAGGCTATTTTCTCTACACTATATCTTCTGTCAACAAGAACAACGTTTCGAACACGCTCAATGTTTTCACTGTTTATCGAGGTAGGCGGTCGTCCGCTACGTGGATCATCATCGACACTAACACGACCTTCACGGAAACGCTTGTGCCATTCAAAAACTTGCGATTTCTTTATTGCGGTATCACCATATGCTTTATTAAGCTAGATTACTATCTCTGAGGGTGACCTGTCAAGCAAAACACAAAATTTGACATTTGTACGCTGTTCAATCAAGGACATTTTCAACTCCGACGGTGCTACGTGCACACCAGACAAATAAACTTCTGTAACTTCTGTTCGAGAGTACATGTGAAGGTTACATCAGCCATGTCGTTTCCTCAAGGTCACTACCAACATATAAAGCTATAATCTCCATGACATAATCACTCATTCAAACATGAGTTGACTATTCCGGGAACTTTTTGAAGCTACGTCGTATATACGTGATGGCTTGAAAATTCATTTCTATGCATTTTTTCGAACGTCCCATTTCAAAATTCATTGAAAATGTTTTTTTTTAAAATTATTGTACCTTAATTCATGGGGTGTGGGACAATAAATATCATCAGAGTCATCATAACCATCATTGTCACAATCATCATAACCATCATCATCACAATCATTATAACCATCATCATCACAATCATTATAACCATCATCATTGTTACGACATGTTTTATGATGTTAGCCACTATTATAGTGAGCACTTGTAAAGTTACGCGTTAAGGGTTGAGATGCTATAAATATATATTATGTTTCGCGCTTCACGGTATTTTATTGAACGCGAATTTATATAGTTGTCTAGGATTTGTAATGACGTGTTACGTTGGTATGCTAACACTTGACAACGTTATATTTTTACCCTTCAGACTCCGGACTTGGTATAAGTCGGACGTATTCTTCATTACTCCCAGTATAGGTTGAATTGCTCTGAAGTCCTTTTGTTTCGCGCTTCACGGTATTTTATTGAACGCGAATTTATATAGTTGTCTAGGATTTGTAATGACGTGTTACGTTGGTATGCTAACACTTGACAACGTTATATTTTTACCCTTCAGACTCCGGACTTGGTATAAGTCGGACGTATTCTTCATTACTCCCAGTATAGATTGAATTGCTCTGAAGTCCTTTTGCAGATAAGCTATGGGGTCAGCTATCTTGTGTTATGAATACAATATTGGAGTATTCTTATAGATGATTAAGTTTCCTGAACTAGGAATAAAAGAGAGTATAAATTTATGATTATTAGAATCGTTATCTTCGCCAAACCTATGGCTGTTCGTTACCGGATGATCGACATACGACATCGCGCGTAAACAGTCAGACCTTTTGACGACAGAGCAAGTAATATATATGAGATTGTAATGGACTGCGCAGAAGAGGATATAACTATTTAATGCAAATGAAGTCAACTATCTTGTATGTCGTAATAAATATGTACTGTTTTGTGGACTCAAAGAATTCGCATCTTTGTTGCTTCAATCCAATTGAATTGGTCATATTACTCATCATTCGCGAAAACTATCAAATCAGCACAATGGCTCGATGAAGGACAGATTGAAGATCAAGTAAAAGTATACAGAATAATAATATACGATAAACCATTCTTCAACAAAAATCTTTAAAGGATCAAAACCTGAACTCAACAAAAACGAAGGCAACAATCATCACAATCATTATAACCATCATCATCACAATCATTATAACTGTCATCACAATCATCATAACCATCATCATCACAATCATTATAACCATCATCATCACAATCATCATAACCATCATCTTCACAATCATTATAACCATCATCATCACAATCATCATAACAATCATCATCACAATCATTATAACCATCATCTTCACAATCATCATAGCCATCATCATCACAATCATTGTAACCATCATCATCACAATCTTCATAACCATCATCATCACAATCATTATAACTGTAGAGAAATCTGTGAGATAATCGCTTATTTCAGTAAGATTCTAGTCCTATGATAATAAATACACCAGCCCTCAGGTGTCTGACTATTTTTATCTTCAACGCCAGTAGAGCGCTGCCTTTTGTGCAGTGGAAATGCTTAAAAAATGACCCACCGTAAAAATCTAACACGCTTTTAGTTTCGGTTTTGAAAACGTACAATGAACATTTTAACATCTCGCCGATCTGCTGCACGAAACGGTGGGAAAAGCTTGTAATTAACGTAATATGTTAACTTTAACACTAAAATTTGTAATAATTCGGACATTTCCCAGTAGTAAGAACGAGACGATTGTAATAACGCCAGCACTACCAAAGTTTTGAAAAACCCCTCTTCGCTCTGCAAGTGGTCTCTTTAATATATACACGCTGTGGGCAAAGCCAGCAGAGACAAACACACAGTTTTTCCATTCCCTCCTAGCGGTAATATTCTGACGTCACTCAAACTAGTTGGTTATTTGAATAATAGAGACAGGGGGGGGGGGGGGGCGGGGGGAGAGAAGATGGCCGACTTGTGTAAAAGTTATATTTGACGATTGACAGTGACAAAACTGAAAATTTAAACCACAATGAAATTGACCATACAAATCATATAGTAGAATAGCTTAGTGTCCCCTGAGCAAAAATATGTTTTTAAAAATATGGTAGTCCAAGTATTAGGCACGTTATTGAGACAATACTAAATGTCTAAGAACGCTTAGATGGACAGACTGTTGTTCTTGCTCGTTACACATAACGTTATTGGGGACGCTAGTTTAAAAAAAGAGGCATTTGAGTAATTCAAATCCTATTGGTTGGTATAAGAGTATAGGAGTAAAAGGGGGAGATAGGGAAATGTTAACTAAAACTAAACATCTTTTTCTATTGGAATAACTAACGCAGACTGACCAATGGACTAAGAGGCACATAGTTTGTTCGGAATATGTTTTGTTTTTTCAAACTAAATTCAAAAAGTTGTAGTAGTGCCTGCTTTCATTGGTCGGCTCTAATAGATATTGGCAAGAGGCATAGTGGTCTCGTGGCCATTTGACTAGAACATTTTATACAAACAACTACTTTGAGAGCAGATGTGATAAATTGTAAAATTAACTACTAATTCACAATCTGGAAGAGGCAGAGCAAAACTGAGGCCATATTCTTTGCCAGTCAACGTTATTTGTGACATATTTCTTTGAACTAGTGGTAAGAATGCTTTATGTTTTTACATGCTTGATTAAAACTGCACAAGTTAGATACTGCTGTGGAAAAAGTAAAGGGCATGCCGGGAGCCAACATTATTGAGTCCTCACATTGAACTGTATTTGACTGTTGCATATTATTATGATTTTGTATTAACTATTTTGTATTGGAAGATGTTAGGAAGTCTTAACATGCCTAGAGCGTTTATAATTTAGAAAAGAAAAGAAAAATCATATAAAAGGAGATGTGGTTACTCCACGTTATTGTATTGAAGCAAACTAGGTAAAAGTACAGTGGCGTATCTGCCATAGTGACCTGAGGTGTGGTCACAGAAAGGTGTGAGTCATATAATTAAGGGCTGATGCACATGAATGCACACGAGGCTGACCCCATACCGTCAGGTATACATAGGGATAAGAAGATGTGATCAGATATAAAAAGGCCAGGGTGTCTTTTTATTGCAGAGTTTTTATTTCCTGTTACCATCCGGTGACAGGAAA
This sequence comes from Oreohelix idahoensis, assembly GCA_024509875.1. Lineage (NCBI taxonomy): Eukaryota > Metazoa > Mollusca > Gastropoda > Stylommatophora > Oreohelicidae > Oreohelix > Oreohelix idahoensis. Next base: position 103,228 of record JAMPIV010008266.1, on the reverse strand, counting down.
CCTGATGAGTGAGTGAAAGGTGAAAAGTCTCCATTTAAAAGTTGCTGTCAGCTGATAGCCTGAAGGAGTTTGTGTGTGGGTGCTGATATATTATATCTGCAACGACATCCTGACTTATTATCGTCATACCAAGAATCCCAGGTGACACGTTGACAGCTGGGACATCTGACACTTCAGCATAATAAACTGATTCTTATCAAAATAAAACTGAATTATATGGGGAATGATGAAAACAACAGCTCCCCATAACCAATGACTAACACTAGCAGTGATTAAAGTTTTAGTCTGTGAATACACCTACAGGAACTCTATATAATAACATTACATTCATAGGACCAAGAGTCCATACTTTTTAGTTAAAGCATTATATATAAATATATTTCCCCATTTTCAAAGACCTGTCCAAAAGAGATGGCGGGACAGGCAGATTAAATTGTACAAAGAAAAACCTTCCAATTTTAAAAGAAAACTTTAACCACAGTCTTATTTATTTTCTTATAGTGAGTTACAGTGTATTGTGTTGATGTACCATCATTTTCATGTCACCCCTAGACACTAGAGACATCATACACCAGCCACTAGAATCAAAATACAGACTGTGTGAGATCTAGGGAGGTAGCGTTAGGTTCCCTGATAATATATATCATTTTCATCATCATTCTTTTATAGTCAGGAACCTACATGTGCTTGACCTCACACAGTTGACACAGACACAACCATCTTTCTTGTTAGGAATAACATCTTAACCGCCCCAGCAAAAAGTACATTTGCTACACAAATTGGTAGGCTTGTCCGGGATTTGAACATCTTGTACTACATATATTAGGGTCCTGGTCTGGGTTTTAGCTATAACAACATTTCTATTTACCCAGGGAATCCCCATTATTAATATTGCCCAAGATTTGGGAATTGATGAAGTATCAGAGCCTGGAATAATTAATTAAGTTGTACTTGTTTTAGAAATTGATTTAGAACATTTTAGTATTTATCAGATGGCGGATATGGCCAAGTTTCGCTCTGCTGCTGTGCAGATTGCCAAAGAGATGAACATGGAGGGTCAAGTTTTGATTGACTATGTCACCTCAGAATGAGACAAGGTTATTGCTAGGGAAGAACATAGGTTAGCTGAAGAGAGGAGAATGCAGTTAGAAGATGCTAGAGAGAAAGAAATTAAACGTTTACAAATTGAGGCTGAGAAGGAGGCTAGGACCTTAGAGGCTGATAGAGAGGCTGAGATCAAGAGGCTCCAATTGGAAGAGAGAAAATTGGAAGCAGAAGGTAAAAGATTAGAAAGGGAAGCAGAAGAAAAACGACTGCAAAGGGAAGCAGAGGCAGAAGATAAAAGGTTACAGAGGGAGCATGAGTTGCGACTAAGGGAGTTAGAGTTGCAAGGCCATGCTCATGAAAATGGTCACAGCTCCTCTACCTCTGATACTACTGCTAGTCAGGGGGCCTCCAACTCAGCTATGGGGTTTCACTTAGATTATTTTGTTGAGAGAGATGATGATATTGAATCATATTTATGTAGGTATGAGGTATTAGATACAACTTATGGGCTAGAAAAAGAAAGATGGAGCTTGAAGTTATCCCAAGGTCTTCGGGGAACAGCTTATGAAGTTTTTTCCAAAATGAGCTGGGATGACCAAGACAATTATGACATGTTTAAACAGGCTCTGTTGTTAAGATACGAAATGAATGGTGAATTTTACAGGAACAAGTTTAGAAATGCCAAGCTACTGTCGGGTGAGACTTATCACCAGTTCTCTGCACGGTTGGAGACTTACTTGGAGAAATGGACTGCTCTGGGGAAAACCCAAGATCTTAAAGAAATGATCCTTATTGAGCAATTGAGAGAGTCCATGGCTCCAGACTTGAGAAAGTTTCTCATGGAACAGGGTGCAGAGAGCCTGGGTGAGTTACTCAATGTCGCTGAGAGGTATCAGGCAGCCCAGGCAGAGGTAGCTAGCGCCAAAAAGAAGCATATAGATAATTATAGGGCCCCACAAAACTCAAATAGATTTGATAATAAAGATCAGGGTAACAAGTTTAAGCAAAATTTTGATAGGCCGGCAATGATAATAAACATAGAAACTCACAGTTCAATGACAGGAAATATGAGGAAAGAAAACCCCTTTATCAAAATACATACTATTGCAAATGGTGTAAGAGAGAGGGTCATGACACCAAATTTTGTACAGGGAAACCTTCTGGATGTGCTGCTATGAAGTTGGGGAAAAAGGAAATAAAGGTAAAACCTATTGGACAGCAGGAACCTTATCATCCCCCAGTATGTGAGGACGTGGTATATAATGGAGTCACAATTAGGTGCTTTACGATACCGGTTTGGATTTTGATTCTGTTGTGAGTGCACACTTGGTGAACCCGGATCAGTATACCACAGAAACAGTGGAGATTCAAGGGGCGACCAAGGACCTACCACTCATGACACTTCCCATTGCAAGGATAACAGTGAAAACTCGCTATGTGGAAGGCATAATCAGAGCAGCAGTGATAGATGCACCCATTTACCCTCTGATATTGGGATTTCGTTATGTCTTCTTGGGGAATCCCAAGAGACCTGTGGTTCTGGCAGCAGTCCAGACCCGTTCACAATCCAGAAAGGAAGAAGATGAGCCGATAAATCCTCATCCAGCGGAGATGAGGCAGGCAAAGACTGAAGATAGGACACTCAAGCCTTGCTTTAAGAAATTACCTAAATGCCACACACCTCCAAGCAAAGCGGATTATTATATGAAGAACAAATTGTTGTATAGGAAGACCGGAAATGGAACAAATGGTCACAGCCAACTGGTACTTCCAACTTAATATCGGGAGAGAGTGTTGGAGTTAGGACATGCAGTTCCCTTTAGTGGTCACATGGGGATCACCGCAACCGGACAGCGTATAGCTTGTTATTATTTCTGGCCCGGGATAACGGAGGACATAAAGAGATATGTAAAATCCTGTCCAGAATGTCAGAGACTAGCTCCGAAGCATTGGACTGCTCCAGCAACTCTAGGGGAAATGCCCATAGTGGGAACACCTTTTGAGAGAGTTGCAATGGATATGGTGGGACCTCTCACTCGGACCAAGAGGAGGAACAGTTACATCCTTACTCTGGTGGACACTTGATCTATGTGGGGAGAGGCGGTAGCCCTGTCGTCAATCGATTCGAAACATATGGCAGTGGCATTATTTACTATATTCACGAGGTTAGGATTCCCGCATCAAATCTTGACTGATAACGGCTCTCAGTTCAAGGGGAAACTAACAGAAGAAGTGTTTAGGTTATTTCAAGCCAAGCACTTTCATTGAAGTCCGTATCATCCCCAAGGGAACGGCCAGGTAGAGAGGTTCAATGGGACTCTCATTTCTATCCTGTGAAAGCTGGCACATGAGAAACCTGATACGTGAGACCAATATGTGCCCGCTGGATTGTTTGCTTATCGGGAAGTTCCACATAATTCAACCGGGATTGCTCCCGCAACCCTGTTATTTGGTAGGCCAATAAAAGGTCCACTGGAAGCATTGTTAAGGACGTGGACAGATGAGAAGGCAGAAGAGACTGTTACCTCATCATACCAATATTTGAACGAACTGACCACTCGTTTAAAAACTAGTTGGAAACTGGCCAATGAAAATTTGAGACGAGCCATGAAAAAGCATGCTGCTTATTATAACAAAAAGCGAAGGATAGGGAGCTTGCTGTAGGGGATAAGGTGCTTCTTCTATTACCAGGCAGCAACAATATACTTCAGATCGGATGGCAAGGTCCATATACGGTTATGGAAAAGGTTTCCAGAACAAATTATAAGATAGACAAGAAGGGAAAGGAAACAGTCTATCATGTGAACCTTTTGAAGAAATATCTGGACAGACAAATCCAGGAAGAAACACACTTAATGGCCTTGTCAATTGCATCCGAATTGAAAAATGAACCTCTTATCTTATTTGAATATCCACTGAAGCCCAGTGAAACGTTTGAAAAGGTGAAGATCAGTAATCACCTGACAAAAGGACAGAGGGAGAGGATTCAAAAGGTCCTGGAGAAACATACAGACGTGTTAACGGATAAGCCGGGACACACAAATTTGTTGGAATATGATATGAAACTACTAGACCCAACACCCATCTGTATGAGGCCTTATTCTATTCCGTTCGCTAAGGAAAAAACCTTGAAAGAGGAGATAGATTATTTGTTACAAGAAGGGATTATTTCTCACAGTGAGTCTCCTTATAGTTCCTGTGTGGTTTTGTTGTGGAAACCATCGGGAGAACATAGACTGTGCATAGATTACAGGAAACTGAATGTTGTCACAGAAGATCAGGTGGATCCATTACCTGATACTACTCAACTTTTTGCCAGGCTGAACAAGGCAAAATATTTTTCCAAAGTGGATCTTAGCAAAGGCTATTATCAAATTCCAGTAAAGCCTGAGGTTCGACCTTACTTAGCATTTAGCACCTCGGAAGGTCATTATGAGTTCAACATGCTACCGTTTGGGTTGAAAAATGCCCCGAGTGTGTTTTCTAGGATGATGCGAAAATTGTTGGATCCCCTGAAAAATCCATGTATCTCGAATTTCATGGATGATATCCTCATTGCTACTGAAACTTTTGAGGAACATGTTAACTCTTTGAATATGCTGTTTGATAGACTCAGAGAGGCTAACTTGACTGCTAGACCAACAAAATGTTGTATTGGGTGTAAAGAGTTGGAATTCTTGGGACATACCGTACATCAGAGTAGCATGACCCCCTGACCCCAAGAATCTGAAAAACTGAAAAGAGCACCTAGGCCACAAACAAAGAAAGATGTGCGATCTTTTGTGTCGTTGTGTGGTTTCTACCAAAAGTACATTAAACATTTTAACTCTATATGTGCTCCTCTGACGGATTTAACTCGAAAGGGACAACCTGAAACAATAAACTGGTCCGCACAGTGTGAATTGGCTTACCAGGAGTTAAAAGAAAAACTCACAAGCAGGCCAGTATTGCAATTGCCTGACTTGAATGAAGAATTTGTCGTGAGAAGTGACGCAAGCAATGTGGGCCTGGGCGCTACATTGTTGCAAAGGTCCTCCTCACAAGATGGGGAATTGAACCCAGTCGCTTATGCAAGCCGCAAGTTGAACAAGGCGGAACAAAAATTATTCAACAAGTGAGAAAGAATGTTTGGCGTTAATATGGGCTATAAAAAAATTCAAGATTTATTTATATGGCAGGACATTTGTGGTCCAAACAGATCATTCACCTCTCGTATTCCTATCACAAGCCAAGCATAAAAATGCCGGATTATTAAGATGGTCATTACTATTACAGCTATATTCATTTCTGATTGAATATATTCCCGGCCCTCAGAACGTCGGTGCAGATTTTTTGAGTAGACATCCGTGTGATTAAAGTCAGAAAGAAATGTAGGATTTCATTTGCGCTAAGTTATCTCACAGATAGTAACCTGCAATGGATGCATGTTTTAGGAAGGGAGGTGTTTAGCGAAATCTGTGAGATAATCGCTTATTTCAGTAAGATTCTAGTCCTATGATAATAAATACACCAGCCCCCAGGTGTCTGACTATTTTCATCTTCAACGCAGTAGAGTGCTGCCTTTTAAGCAGTGGAAATGCTTAAAAAATGACCTGCCGTAAAAATCTAACACGCTTTTAGTTTCGGTTTCGAAAACGTACAATGAACATTTTAACATCTCGCCGATCTGCAGCACGAAACGGTGGGAAAAGCTTGTAATTAACGTAATATGTTAACTTTAACACTAAAATTTGTAATAATTCGGACATTTCCCAGTAGTAAGAACGAGACGATTGAAATAATTAACGCCAGCACTACCAAAGTTTTGAAAAACCCCTCTTCGCTCTGCAAGTGGTCTCTTTAATATATACACGCTGTGGGCAAAGCCAGCAGAGACAAACACACAGACAGTTTTCCATTCCCTCCTAGCGGTAATATTCTGACGTCACTCAAACTAGTTGGTTATTTGAATAATAGAGACAGGGGGGGGGAAGATGGCAGACTTGTGTAAAAGTTATATTTGACGATTGACAGTGACAAAACTGAAAATCTAAACCATACTGAAACTGACTATAAAAATCATATAGTAGAATAGCTTAGTGTCCCCTGAGCAACAATATGTTTTTAAAAATATGGTAGTCCAAGTATTAGCCAAGTTATTGAGACAATACTAAATGTCTAAGAACGCTTAGACGGACAGACTGTTGTTCTTGCTCGTTACAAATAACGTTATTGGGGACGCTAGTTTAAAACAAGAGGCATTAGAGTAATTCAAATCCTATTGGTTGGTATAAGAGTATAGGAGTAAAAGGGGGAGATAGTGAAATGTTAACTAAAACTAACTTCTTTTTCTATTGGCATAACTAACGCAGACTGACCAATGGACTAAAAGGCACATAGTTTGTTTGGAATGTGTTTTGTTTTTTCAAACTAAATTCAAAAAGTTGTAGTAGTGCCTGCTTTCATTGGTCGGCTCTAATAGACATTGGCAAGAGGCATAGTGGTCTCGTGGCTATTTGACTAGAAAATTTTATACAAACAACTACGTTGAGAGCAGATGTGATAAATTGTAAAATTAACTACTAATTCACAATCTTGACGAGGCAGAGCAAAACTGAGGCCATATTCTTTGTCAGTCAACGTTATTTGTGACATATTTCTTTGAACTAGTGGTAAGAATGCTTTATGTATTTACATGCTTGATTAAAACTGCACAAGTTAGATACTGCTGTGGAAAAAGTAAAGGGCATGCCGGGAGCCAACATTATTGAGTCCTCACATTGAACTATATTTGACTGTTGCATATTATTATGATTTTGTATTAACTATTTTGTATTGGAAGATGTTAGGAAGTCTTAACATGCCTAGAGCGTTTATAATTTAGAAAAGAAAAGAAAAATCATATAAAAGGAGATGTGGTTACTCCGCGTTATTGTATTGAAGCAAACTAGGTAAAAGTACAGTGGCGTATCTGCCATAGTGACCTGAGGTGTGGTCACATAAAGGTGTGAGTCATATAATTAAGGGCTGATGCACATGAATGCACACGAGGCTGACCCCATACCGTCAGGTATACATAGGGATAAGAAGATGTGATCAGATATAAAAAGGCCAGGGTGTCTTTTTATTGCAGAGTTTTTATTTCCTGTTACCATCCGGTGACAGGAAACCTGATGAGTGAATGAAAGGTGAAAAGTCTCCATTTAAAAGTTGCTGTCAGCTGATAGCCTGAAGGAGTTTGTGTGTGGGTGCTGATCTATTATATCTGCAACGACATCCTGACTTATTATCGTCATACCAAGAGTCCCAGGTGACACGTTGACAGCTGGGACATCTGACACTTCAGCATAATAAACTGATTCTTATCAAAATAAAACTGAATTATATGGGGAATGATGAAAACAACAGCTCCACATAACCAATGACTAACACTAGCAGTGATTAAAGTTTTAGTCTGTGAATACACCTACAGGAACTCTATATAATAACATTACATTCATAGGACCAAGAGTCCATACTTTTTAGTTAAAGCATTATATGTAAATATATTTCCTCATTTTCAAAGACCTGTCTAAAAGAGATGGCGGGACAGGCAGATTAAATTGTACAAAGAAAAAAACCTTCCTATTTTAAAAGAAAACTTTAACCACAGTCTTATTTATTTTCTTATAGTGAGCTACAGTGTATTGTGTTGATGTACCATCATTTTTATGTCACCCCTAGACACTAGAGACATCATACACCAGCCACTAGAATCAAAATACAGACTGTGCGAGATCTAGGGAGGTAGCGTTAGGTTCCCTGATAATATATATCATTTTCATCATCATTCTTTTATAGTCAGGGACCTACTGTTGCGCACATATTTTTTGGCGCATGGATTACGCATACAGAAGTAAAATGTATTTATTCGTCTGATAAAGATATTTATCTTTGGATGCACGTTTTTCGGTCTTAAGGGACGGAACTCAGATTAGCAATGGGTATTCATTCTGTGAGTTATCGCTCTTTGTAGCGTTCTTAAAAATGGAACTCGGCGGAGGAATTTAGACTTACTTTAATCTATTCTGTGTTTGGTTAGGAATAGATTATTCTTGCTTCAGAGTGTCTATGGCCCGAATGTATGTGTAGTTCTCGTCTGTGTAGGACGAGTATGTCTTATATCTTGATATCTTAGGATGTTTAAGTAGAACTATTTTTCTTGTACTGTACTTTTGGGGTCAGGTGCTCTTCGGCGCATGAAGATACGTTAGTTGGTCCTTCGGTGTTAGAAAGCCTATGGAGGGAGTCATGTCGGTGACCTGCCCAAAGTTTGTGATCTCTTTTTGATTATGGGGACGAAGATAGTTTCTTCCAGGATTGTTTAGTCTATGAGTTCCCCAGTGGTGATTCTATAACGCCGGGAGAGCGTTTGTGCTTGCTAGTGTATTCTTATGTCAAGGTAAGCGTACTTTTGCTGACTTCGTTCATTCCTAGGCTTAAGATGGGGCAGACGTTTACATGAATCTACCTATGTCAGTGTGTCAGAACGACATATTATTTAGCAGCACGGATTATGTTTCTATACAGCAATTATGAGGACAAGATTATGCTGATGCTTGTGGAAACTTTGATATTCATGAATTGAATCTTTATTGGAGCTTTGTCGTACATCGCTATGGTGAGCGATGTTTACGAGACTAGAAGCCATCTTGAAATGCTATGTATTGTCGATCATTTATCAGAGAACAGGGACGCCCTTATTATCCGATGATGATCAAGAGATCACACTTATGAAAGGAAAATCTATTCTTGGGTGATTTAACATTCGCTCAGAAGATATTTGCTGAATGCTATTTAAAGAACTCTCCGCTAGGGTGCAAGCTACACTTATGCTAAAGGAGGTTCTGTCTAGGAGTCACCGTAAACAATATTGATTAACTGACATGACTAGTCAGTAAGGCCTGATGAAGATTTGTTAAACATTATATGTTAACTGACATGATCAGTCAGTAAGGCCTGATGAACATTTAGATAAGATATGGAACCCTGAACGTTTGTATACTGATGTTCCATTGTGATTTGCATCAACATGTATGCCAATTTGTTATTGTACACCGTGGGTCAACAATATGCTATTGACGTCGACCAGTGTTCATGTATCTGTACCCATTCTGTCAAGTGTGTGCGTCATATTAAACTATTGAAACGTCTACAGTGGTCTGCATAAATAACTTCTAGATACGCATGAATGAGTGTTTGAACCTTCAGTCAACTCCACAGAACAGTCACACATTCGCGTATTGACATTTATTACAACACTCATTGTCAACACTGTATTCTTGTCAGGGCCTCATTGTGTCCCAGGACAAGGTGACATGTATACCTGACACTGTGCTCGGTTGTTTGAGTTGACTATTCAGTCCCAGTACATCTTTACAACGTACACTGATAAAACCCAGTATACAGCATCCAAGTATAACAGTCTTTATCACTATTACCACCAAAAGAAGACGTTATCACCTACATGTGCTTGACCTCACACAGTTGACACAGACACAACCATCTTTCTTGTTAGGAATAACATCTTAACCTCCCCAGCAAAAATTACATTTGCTACAATAACCATCATCTTCACAATCATCATAACCATCATCATCACAATCATTATAACCATCATCATCACAATCTTCATAACCATCATCATCACAATCATTATAACCATCATCATCACAATCATCATAACCATCATCATCACAATTATTATAACCATCATCATCACAATCATCATAACCATCATCATCACAATCATTATAACCATTATCATAGCAATCATCATGACCATCATCATCACAATCATTATAACTATCATCATCGCAATCATCAAATTCATCATTATCACCATTTTCCTTTGCGCTCCTTAAGGAGCATCAAGCCACCCCTACAACCTGTCTCGCAAGAAGCCTGGAAAATTTTCTTGCATCAGTGGTTTCTACGGCAACTTGTTTACATGATGAGGTAGCCAGCACAATACACAATACAATATTAGTCGTCTTGCACTACAGGGAACCAGTAGGAGCGCAAAGAAAAATTATGATGAAGACGTATGCATGTTCCGCATACACACAGTCTGTGGCGAGGAACATGTAGTACATTGCGCATAAGCAATGGCAAATAAGAAGCTAAAACTGAAATGTCAAGTCGGTTGTACTGTATGGCTATAAAACATATGACAACAGCAGAAATAAGAGTTACAGACGTCCATAAATGGGTGATTACGTAGAACTAAAGGATAGAAATGGTACGGCAATGTCAACATCATGAAACTGATGACAAGGACCAGACAAGTGCCAGTGACAACAACAACATAAAATGAGAAGAAGATGCTGGCTATACATTGGACACTCGCTGATGAAAGCTGTTGACAGCATTATCACCCAGTCCGCGTTCTAGATTTCCCAGGATAAGAAATATAGATGACATACTAAAGAACACACGGAGAAGAGAATGGAGAAACAAATGTTAAAGGATGAGGAAGATATGGACAGATCTTGAGCTAACGGGTCAGGAGGTCTTGGTATGTTTTTATTTAAGGCCTATGCTTCTTACGGAGCGAAAGGGCATTGACTGATTGATTAACACGACCGGCTCATCTACACTTAAAAACGTCAGAATACAGAAACCATGAGACTTATTTTACCCGAAACAATAAACAGTCACTTTCCTTCACGCTGGCTGGTCCTTCTTCATTGTCGTAGAAAGCAAGAGTCACAGGAATGTATGCACCAGATGCATCTAAAACAGATAAAATACATAATTTGATGATATGTGTAGCAAAAACATACAATTAAATCGATATGTGAACAATTATCGATCTTTCAGAAATTCAGAAAAATCTATAATCTATTACAATAAATCTAACAAGTTCTAAACCGGCATAAATCAGTTTTCAGTTGTTTGGGCGCCTAAAGAAGTATTTTGCTAAGCAAAATTTTACAGGGATAGTTGATAAAGTAGTACTATAAATGTCTGTATGGTAATACTCGTGTTTCAGAAACGTAGTAAAAAGTAATTTCACATTACAGGTATTGTTGAATGGTGCCGTTGCTTGTTAGGCTCGATTACTAAGAGCTGGCTTGAATCAAACATGGATCAAAGGTCAGCATCGTTATTGAGGAAATGTCATCATCATCTTCAGTTGCCATCTCCACAACGAAGGTTGGCTGTAATGGTTCTCCAACGTCTTCTGTCTCTTGTCTTGGTGGTGCACTCTGATAGACTCTTTCCTGTCCATCTCTTGATGTTATCTTCCCACTTATAGCGCTGTCTTCCCCTTGCACGTTTACCTTCAACTCTCCCTTCTGTTATGGTCTTCTGCAAGGTGTTATGCCTTTTTATCTGGCCAAAGTAGTTTAGCTGCCGAACTTTGACCTCCCTCATTAGTTCTCTTTTGAGGAAATGTAAAATCCCCAAACAATCAAGCGATACGTGAGAGTTGTCGATCCATCAAATATAACAAGAGGTCACAAAGACATGAACATTTATGACGATCTTGGATTCTATTTTCATATTCATCTCACCCTCTCAGCTGCAAAAATTAAATTCCCTTTTCTCACCTTCGCTGCTTACGTCAGATATGTCACAAAGATTTCAATCATCAAGAGATGCTAGAGGTTTTTCTCCAACGTCTTTATCCTTAAAGACATCTTAATCGCATTACATGTCACTCGTCAGATGGCACTTACTGCAAAACCTACTGCTACATCTGACATTGGACTCAAACTTGTTTTAACTTTCCATCCTCACTGCTTGACGGCGAAAAAAATTATATTTCTTCATCTGCCTAGTCTCCACACTGATCCTGTTACCAGACAGTTGTTTCGGGATACCCTTTTGGTGGCATATCGTAGGGATAACAATTGTAGGAATATTCATGTACACAGCCGCCTGAAAATTAGTAGCCCATCATACTGTGGTACAAACTCGTGCCAACGTCGTATATGATGTACCTGTCCGTTTGTAATCCAAACTCAGACTGATTCTTTTCCGAAGGGCGACTTTGTCATTAGAGGGTCTTTTACTTGCGAAACCCAGGAATTGGATTAATGCTATTATCTGTAAAAGGAGTGTGTTACCACTATGTTGAGGGTTAAATATAGGGGTACATATTATGTTCCATTACTGTTGATAGTGGTGGAATGTTTCTGGTGGATGGTGTGGTACAACAAGGACTGACAAGTACAGAGTCAGTGAGGTCGGACTTACGGATGGCCGACTGATGTGTGAGTAAGTGACTGTTAACAAACGCGAATGTAAATAGGTTCTGGCATACCAACACAGGCTGTAACCACACACTACAGTAAACGTAATAACTGACTGATAACGTTTAAATAGTTTATTATGCCACAGTCAGGTAATCATCATGGTAACATTGGACGACACTTCATAGCAAATCATGGTGAATCAGGTAAGTAAGTTCATTCCGTAGACATACAGCAAAAATAGTCATCCAAACAAAAGACAGCGTGCATCGCAGTCTCAATAGGCTGTAGAATGCAGTAACTCATAGTATAAATCCCTTCAAAAGCAATATACAAAGATTCAGCTACAGGTACACAACTCAAAGTACAAAGGCTGCAAACCACAGCAGCTCACGTTTCATAAAGGTTTACACCAATATCTTTATAAGTGACGAAGATCACTGGTCGCTTACACAGCGGCATGCAATGGCTTCTAGTAACAAGGGAAAAAATCCATCAGAATAAACATGAATCAAAATCACGGCCGGTGCAATCCATGGCCTCTATAATAAATCCATCAGACTTCTTACAAAATATATAATGCCGGCGTACTCCCTGGCATCTGGGTAATATCTCTTGGAAAACAATCCATAAACTCCTGGGAGAAAGAACTTTCCCAACAACAATCTCTTTATCTTTACTTCAAAAGAATTATCCTCTTTAATTATCAAATTCCCGTTATAGAAAAACACAAATACGCCGGGACACACTAGCGAGAAGGAACGACTTTCTCCAAGCTCTGTCCACAAAACACTGCACGCAATCTCAGTTGCTTAAAACAGTTCAGTCTATAAGAATTCATTCAAGCGCTAGCACGCAGCTTGAGATGTGAGCTGGACTCATCCGCTTTTCCCCCCTCAAACTATTTAAAGAACTTTCGACCAGATTCCTTACCATATTTTAAAAAAAAACAAGTTAACAGCTAGTCAGTAGCGCTGCGTTCAAAAAAATCACCGAGCATTCATCTCATCACAAAAAGTGTGCTTACAGGGGTGTATACAAATAACCGACCCGTACCTACAAATCTTTTAACAGTTAACTCCCCTTAATAAAACACGACTTAACAGTGTGCTATTCCCTAAATTGGTGAAACTGTCAGACCTTTACAGACACGTTTCGTGAGCAATTAAATGGCAATCATTAAGATTAACCTGAACATGTGAATCTTCATTTTAATAGTCCTGACTGTCGTGTAACCCTGGCAGTGTATATTTTCTGATTGTCTCTAAATGGGCCGACATACAAATTCACGCAACATAGATTGAGGGCATAAACCAAGCCAGGACGATCTATGATTTATTCAACATTATAAATCAACCAGAAAATTATTCTCAGAGCATTTCAGGCATTGCTTCTGACATCACAAGTCCGGTATTTTCTTTGACGATCCATGTAATTTCTACTGCACATATTTCCATTATCGGGCCCGGTTTTATAAACAGCAGTTACGTTTTTACGACTTGAAATGTGACTAATTATCCAATTGATACCTGAGTGACCAACCTGCCACGGAAATCAAGAGTCTTGAACTTTATTAATGAAGTACACATAAAATTGATTTCTTGTCCTTCCACTGGCCCTATCGGCGTTAAGTATCACCATGACGTTACACTTTTCACTCTGACGTCATCCTTCACAACGCATTTAACTTTCTTTATAACGCCTGCTCAAGAATCTGAAATGATAACCACTAGCACAGAAGAGAAAACCAATGGTTGTGAAGATGACATAAAGATGGAAGAATTGAAGGCAGCACTCTAGAAAATCAAGATGTGCAAAGCAGCAGGGCATAATGGTATAACACCAAAAATGGTTAAGTACATGGGAGCATCAGGCGACCTATTACTCTTAAAGGTCCTACAGGCAGCGTGGTGCAACAAGGCCATACCATAGGATTGGGAGATTGCCATCATAAAATCCAATTTTCAAAATAGGTGACAATCGACAATGTGAAAACCATAGAGGCATATCCCTTCTCAGTGTAACTGGTAAAATCTACTATAGAATCCTAGAGAAAAGACTCAAACGCCTAGATAAGCGACAGCTGGAAGAGGTTCAATGTGGATTCTGAGCCAACCAAAATACTCAAGACCTAATCTTCACACTCAGTCAGCTGAGTGCAAAAGGCCCTTGAGTATAAGAGTGAGATCCATCTTTGTTTTATAGATGTAGAAAGGGCGTTTGACAGGTTCCCCTGGAGCAAAAATTGGGACTGTTTATTACCATAACAGGCAGATGCGGTGGTAGGACAGGCAAAATAACCAGACCTTTTCGCTGTTTTAGTTCACTGTGAGAAATCGCTTGCAAAGACAACACAGCCAGACTGCCAGAAGGTAGAATTCAGAATTACATTTATCAAACTGGACACCTTTTATTGGAGTATTTAAAAGGACTTACAAAACAACCCAGGAAAACTCTATCAATTTAACAATGAAACCGGGACTGAGGAAATTGAGAACACACTGAGTATTAGAGGGAATTGTCTTATTAAAGTAACGATCCCCTAGAACACATGTAAGAGGTCGAGTCAAGTGTCTTTATTCATCTGAGCAAAAAGTCTGTGAGCCAGTATTAGCGTAAGTTGTGCAATTTACATTCAACATTTTCATTACTAACATGTGAACTAATTTGTATATATTACCATGTGAATATTAATGTGTGAAAATCGCTAGTGGATGTCCAAGTCATGTGAGGCTGGGAACCTCAGTGTATAGAATCGTGATTTCATGAACCACCACTGCAAGAGCTGGTAACTGCTTATCGCTAGTTTCTTAAAGAGAACTAAAAGTATAGGTATAGGTAATCTCAAGTTCCATATGGAGCAGGGAGGGAAAGATGAAAGAAATGATGTACATTAAAGTTTTCTACATTTTCAAACCAGTGTAATTGTCTATGTAAACATATTCACTTTAAAATTAAATGAAAGTTTCGAATTGTTCAACAAGTGTATATATAAATGAAAACATATTCAATTTATACTGTGAACACTTTTCAATCAGTGGAGATGTAAATGTAAACATATTCTATCTGTACTATTAACCTTTTAATTTAAATGTAAGGAAAGTTTTCTCTCGAAGGATTAAGTTTAATTCTCATCAAGGGTAAATTCTGATAAATGGGATGGTGGAATAAGAGAAAGGGAACACATAAGTATGTCTCGGGAAACGCAATACTCAGGAGAGCGTTTCGTTTCTATTATTTTACCATAATTGTAGGTGGTGGTACCAGTTGAGGGTACTATCTCTGGAACAAGAAAAGAACAGTGGCCTGAGTTTTAAGACAAGGGGCCAACTTTGTAAACACTCCCTGACACTTCTGGGAACGTGCTACGCCCTACATCCTTGACCAGCGACGAGCGTTATCAGTAATCAATCTACCGAGAACCAAACCATCAGCGAGAGCAGAACCTACCAGTTGCAGATAAGTGAAACCTATAAGCTGCCACGTTAACTCCTTTATAAATTTTTATCCAAGCACAACAGTAATGATACTTTTCTGAAAAACCATTATTCATTCGTTTAAACCCTTGTTAAAACTAAATGATTATTACATTTGCTATTTGTAAGTATACAAATTTAACTTCGGTTTAATCATTTTAATTGTACTACATGCTTGTCTAAGTCAATGTACTAAATACACTCTAAACAGAGCTATACTACAATGAGAAGAATTCCACTGAGTAAATTAGGGTGAGGGCGTGACGAGCTAAAATTAATCATAGCTTAATCCTTCACAAAAGTTGTCGGCAGATCGTAGAATTAACGTGCTCAGCCAATGGAGCATGGTTCTCGCTTTTCTAAATATCGTGTGAAAACTCCCTGGAGATAGAAGCGTCATTATCCTTCCATCTAAACTCTGCCAAGAGTAATCTTGTGCAAAGTTAGACACGTTTGATTCCCTATATAAGATACTCTTGAGTTTTGGCCACTGTAGGAGCGCTACTGCAAAGCAGGGGAGGCAACCTGTGAACGTGCTGCTAATTCCGTCACTTCGTCTCTGTGGCAAGGGCATGTCTCCAAAGGATTCTGAAGGTAACCGCTTCTTTTCAATGCAGGGATCTTAACCACCAGTTTGATGTAAGTCTCACGTATTGATCTCAAGCTTCGAACCACGGACTACTGCAGCTGGTAACGTGAGCAGAACCTCAAATGGTCTCTCCAAACCACACCACCAAATTTAGAGGGAATAAAAGAACAGATTTAGATCAGGCGCCTTTCCCCGCTGTCCGTCACCGTTTTTTTTAAATCAGAATTTGTACAGAATGAGTGTATATCATATAACTCAGGGGATGTGATGAAAAATTGCCATTCGTTTAGTTAATGTAATGGAAAAAATTAAACTGGACAGCGGCAAGTGGCTTGTGCATAAAGGAACCACTTAAAACATACATACAACTCATTAAAAATGATAATATAGATATGATGTCATCATCATCCACTTCGTTTCACCACTTGGAGTCTGGGATTACCTCTGCTTGTGGTTCTTCCGTGAGAACTAGCATGGAGCAATCACCAGCGCTTGCTGTGGTGGTTCATGAATATATCCTTTTCACATGCTGAGGTTGCCAGCCTCGTTTGAATGTTTAACACTTCTAGCTAGTATAAACCAGTAAAATTCAAAGTATAAAAATATGTACAACTCACCGTAGTAACTAGGCAAATTTGAAATGCCTTGCTCAGGTAAATTAACACAGATGTCCCGAACACACGTCTGGGATATTATTTCAATTATATAATTCCTCTGTGACTTATGAGTAGTCTCTGTAGGAGTCCGGTTCCGTAATAATATTGGCGAGTTTTTTTTCAGTGGATAAATGATGCTCTAATACATTATTCCGTTCCTAAAAACTCAGAATCCGGCTGTATTCTTTTATGTGGCAAGGTCCGAGCTGTCTACGTTGAAAATTTCAGGAAAGCAGTATCTTAAGCTAGATTCTTCTTCTTCTTTGATCCTTAGCCGCTGACCGTCAAAGCAGTCAGTGGCCATCACGCCTAGTGGCGTCTTGTAGGGCAACAACAAATTGATTCCACTTTGCTCGGTCAGCGGCCATTTAAGCTAGATGTTCTACGTTATATCGTAGCTCTCGGCCCACGCTTCCTGCATGGCGTTCTGACAAATCTTCCAATTTCTTGAAAGCTATCCGCCTCTAAACTTTTAAGCCAATAATATTTGAAAGTTCATCTTATGAAAACATTTCCTCATGCATTATTCTGTATGACTCTTGCGTTTAAAATTTCAAACAGTCATCCTTCGTATATGGAATTGCTACATCCGACAATTTTAGGTAATGTTTACGTTACAACTTCTTATATTTTTCCTGATCATAACCAGGTTGTCTGAAAGTTTCCTTACATCACTCGTCCTGCTCGCTCTTCCAGATGTCTTCCAAGATTGCCGTGGAGCCAGAAGTAATTATGAAATCTTAAGCAAATACTTCATGCTCGCATTTACCTAGAGTTAATGTGGTATTATCACGTTGTCGTGACTCAATTAATCTTTCAGGGATGGGCGATACGCTTCTCTGAAACGTGAACAATGACAGTGAGGAAAAAGAGTGTGCTAACAATAGAATACTGCACCTAATACAGTACGCACAACAAATGTAGTTCAATTCTGCCGGAGAGGAGAGGAGAGCGCACAAATTATGTGACAAGCATACATCCTTATTGTTAAGCCAGACGCTCAATTGAGAGATGACATTGTTATCCTTTTTACATCAGACAGCACAGAGCGCAAACCAACTTGTGTCGGGAAATGTAGATAAAGTACGTTTGATTCGGGCTTATGGCTTGCAGAAAATGACACAAAACCATGTTTGTTCGGGTTCTTCAACCTCGGCAACAGATGGTATATGAAGACAATGTGCTAACTTTGCAGACATGACCAGATGGAAAGGAATAGAATACGAGAAATGATGTAACACTTCTGGCAGAGGACTTTGTTATCGTAAACAACTACGAGAAAGTGACATCATGGAAAGAATTATCAATGATAGATCCGTGACCTGGAGATTTTGGGTAGACATGACAGGCGACACGGAAGTGACAGACCTTATAGAGTCAGGAGGTTTGTTCAGATGAGTTTGAAAATAACATAAAGGGGACTATCTTTTGTTGCGATATAGTAATTTTCAACATGAAGTTGGGGGAAACCCATACCAAAGTCAGACGCTTAATTGTGGTTTGTGTGGATTGAAGTGCTAGGCTAAACTACTTCTGGTTGGATCTTTCACCAACGGAGAAACATGTGCGTGGGAGCAAAACATTTTGCTTATAGCTTCGACTACTTCACTGCATATTCCATCTTCATCAATGAGAGATCACCTGGCAGCCAAAATAAGAGCTAACAGGATTATTGTTATGAGACGTTTGTCTCCTTTTAACAGACAAGTTTTGAGTATACGTGACGAAGCATCATAAATAGTAACCCTGGCCGCGTTACAAGGGATGTGCTACTGATAAATTAGAGAGTGTAAAACTCCCAATATTAAAACTGGACGACCAAGCTTTTGGATCCTCCTCAAGTGGAAATAGACGGATTCAGTACGCTGTTTATTCATCTATCTCAACGGTTCCCAACCTGTGGTACGCGTACCCCTGGGGGTACGCGACAGGACGTTCAGGGGTACGCGAAAAAAATAGAGTAATGGTGGGAAAAAGATACATAAGTCAACAGTGTAAAATACAAGTCAAAAGTTGTGAAATTAACTACTGGATTGTAAATCCCTTTGAAGAAGAATATTTCCAAGCAGCCACATTATCAATCAACGAAAAAGAGAAGTTTATTGAACTTTCGACTGATACTACTTTAATAGCTGAATTCAAAGGAAAATTCCTTATTAACTTTTGGGGAGACATCAGCAAAGATTATGAACAAGCTGACCGACAAGGCGCTTATGTTTCTGTTGCCATTTACAAATACTGAGCTGGTGGAGAAGGCTTTTTCTTCTTATACCTTTATAAAAATAAATACCGTAGTAAACTGAATGCAGGTCCAGAATTGAGACTGTATCTTACATCACTTGAACCTGATTTTTTTAAAAAACTATGTGCTTCAAATCAAGCTCAAGGATCGCACTGAACATTTGTCATGGTCACGTGACATGTGTGCTATAAAAAGTGATTTCAACTTTTAACAATAACAACGTTATTATTATTATTATTAATAAATTAAATGTGTTAATTTTTATAGAAACTTCTGATTTTTTTAATGTAAAAATATATGCACTGTTTTTTTAACCTTTTTATTACATTGCTTTTTAATCCCGTGGTTGGCCCCTTTATTTCTGGTTATAATCTATAAATTTTGAATAACAGCAACTGTATTAATTTCAAATATTTTGCTAATATTAGGGGTACAATTTATAGAAATGGGCTGCCAAGGGGTACGCAATTGAAAAAAGGTTGGGAACCGCTGATCTATCTGATGGATGACTTCATCTTAATTTAGTTGCAGTAAATTACGGGCATGTTGTGCATAAAGCCATTGTATTAATTCGTCCAATATCGACGTTAGTTGTATTATGTATATTTCATCATGTTATATTTTGCATTTTGACATGCATAAACTGCGTGTGGAGGTACAGTTGCTCATGGCGTTGGCAACCTCATCCCTTCAAGAAACGTGATACATAAACCATCACTGCAAGAACTGATGACGGCGTCGTATGCTTATTTTTACAATCCTCACAATGAACCAACAGCAGAGGTGGCCCTAGGTTCCATCGGGAGCATGGAGTGGATGATGATATCATGGTGTATATATTTATTATACCAACATTTAGTAAGTGTTATATGTATAAATATGTATGCATAGAATGTTGCAATTGTTTCATCCGACTCAATGGGTCGAAATATAATGCTTACGGATGGGGGCTAAATTCTGAGAAAGATGAAATGGTGGATGGAAGTGGAGGTCACCTGATGATTTTTATCAGGAGATCTGAGACTTAGCAGAGACTTTTGTCTCCTTTCAGTTTTTGGTCAAAGTTATCAGGCGTCAACGCTATAGACGCCGACAACAGACGAGTGTTGAGTATACGGGACGATGCATCATAAATAGTAACCCTGGCGGCGTTACAAGGGATGTGCTACTGCCAAAAGAACTAACTCCTGAAGAGAAGCAACAGTCTTGCCACCTTAGGGAACCAGCAGAGACTGAAGCAGGCGCCAACTGATCCCACACCGTCATGTAAACACGCCATCTCAGCCAAAGGACATTTTCAATTTTATTCTCTTATTCACCAAAAATTAATATCGCCGATGATGACAAATACCATCGCTTCATTTTTATAAACTTTATTTATTTTACCTTGTTAATCATAAGTGATTATTAAACCTGTTTTTCTGTATAAATCTATAGTAGGATTGATCACTATTTAGCGAATTGTATGTCTGCACTCGTATGACTTATATTGTTTTAAATATATAAAAAACAGAACTACTCAGTTAACGTTGTACTGAATCACCTTCAGCTGGGGTCTCAAAAAAAAAAAAATCCGTCAATACCTTTCCTCACAGAAGGATGGAGAATAACAAGCTCATAACGGCTTAGATGACATCAGTTCTTATGCTTGCCATTCTGTAAAATCCTTGTGAGGCTTCCTTTAATAGAAGCTTCTGTCTTCTATTTATATCTCTGCTAAGAGTAATCTTGAGCAAAGTTTGAAACCTTTTCAAACCCTCATCCTTTTTCTCGGAGGTTGGCCAGAGTGGACCCGCGAGACAAACCCGCCAACACTTTTTTATTTGAATTCTAGGTAATACGTTCAAGACCTGACATGTATTGAGGAAATTTATTTCACTATTCTAAATGGACGTATTCAGTGTAGAAGAAAGGTTAGAGAGCTCAACGGCTAAAGAGCCTTGTTTGAAACCAGGACGAGTCCTCCTTCAGTTGTAAAAGTAGATATCTAACTCTGCTCTGAGCTAAGGAAGGCAAACCCAGCAAAGAAGGGAACATGCCACCCCGTCTCAAAACACTGAGACCTAGTCTAAGTCAAGTTTCTAACACTACACTCACCTACTATCTTTGTTGTTGCCCTTATGATCTGTGTTTCTGATCCTGTTGTGTATTAGCGGTGTCTATAGTATTTTTCTTTAACCTGTTTATATTTCTTGTCTTTGTTGCCTGTTTGTACCTGTGCGTGACAAAAGGTGATACTCGAAACGTCCCGTGTTTTCTGTGTAGCATTAATTTGTAAGACTGATTCAATACCGTTTTATTTTTTAATATTATATTTACTCACCTACGGCAGTAAGATGGATCCAACTTTTCCTTTTTTTATTTACTGATATTATTGATGCTCATAAGACTTGAAGTAGAAACAGATAAATAAGAAATACAGGCATCCGAGATAAGGATCCCAGGACTAATGCCTCTAAAGTATTGGACGATCCGTAAATGTAGAAAAAGACAACACGAGGAAGCCCTGTGCCACCAAGCCGGAACGGAGACAAGCAAAGTCAAATGATATGACACGTAACGATAAATAAATGAAAACCTGGTATAAGATTGGTAAATTACACTAAATACAGGTGTCAAGACGACTAAGGCATAACTTTCGCTAGAAGACTAATGGAAAGCAATCTTGACAAAGCATTAAGAATTAAGATGATTCAAGACACCCTAACTCCAGTCATCATGATGATTGCTGATTGTTGATTTTTTTATATTTACATGTTTATTGTTGTTGATGTATACTTTATTTTAGTCAAAGGACATTTTAAGTTAAACGTTTTAAACAACATATATTTGATATGTATCTAAAAAAAAAAAAACTGGAATTTCCAAAAGAATTGTTCGTTATACAAAATTAGACACTCAATGAAACAAGAACCATAAAGCACATAAGACACACATGCGCCCCTTACAGAAAGGTGACAAAGAAAGACAATAGTTTATCATTACCCCCTTCAACTCCACATGTAGCTCGACAACAAACATTTTCAGACAGACTCATCAGCAAAAGGTCTGTCCATGTCTCCCTCATTCTCTCATTTATGTTTTCAGTTGTCTTCTATGTAATTTTTTCAGCCTCACTGTACCACTCTTACCCTCTGGGATATCTAGGAGAAGTAATGTTTTGTAATGTCCTGGGGTATCATGTTTTGTTTGTTTTTTTCAAATAAAATTTTACCTCGTTTTGGCGAGGCGGCGCGTCCCGTTCAACCTAGTCGGTTATATTAGGGCGCATGTCCAAATATATAAGACCTTTAGGTCTGGATATAATTGAATGCCAAAAACATGTGTTCAATCCATCGTCGGAGTCTATTCCTCACATCTTGTTTCATTTCATTCATTCATAACCCTCCACTCCCAAAGGAGCATAGGCCTTCAGCAAACACATGCTAAGTTCTCTTGTCACGTGCCATCATCTCAAGTGCTTTCCACGTTCTCCTTATTATTTTCACCTCTGTTTCCGGCTCTCTTCTCCATGTGCTTCTTGGTATACCACTGCTTCTCTTGCCCTGGGAATTCCAGAACAAGGACGGCCTTGGAATGCTATCAACAGGTTTCCTCAGTGTGTGTCTGTTGCGTACCGTTTCGCTGAGTTTATAATCTGTTAAATGTACCTGTTTAGTTTGGAGACATTATTTTTTTAGATTCCTGATCAAAGGGGTATTACTCATGTTTTACTTGGGTTGAATTCAACAGTGGTTGTTATTCCACTTGTTTTTAACCTAGCGGTCTAATATTAGAACCGATGTCTGGTTGCCTGACCATATATGGCTTGAATGGTCAGCTTTTCTCGGAATGTTTGCAACTAGAACCAATGTCTTATTATCTCACAATATATGGCTTGAATTGTCAGTCTTTTCCTAGTATGTGTTCAACATCGCCCACCTGAGTTTATCTCAGAGGGTCTAGCGTCTAACGACGCATGCGCAAGTTTTTGGTGGCGCTTTAAGAAAGACTTCCGATCTGGAGTCGAGCTGTGTTTTTCAGAGTGTCAAGACGTGCTTTTGGCGTCTTTGATCTTGCTTTAAGCCTGGGGAAGGAAAGTCCTCTGTGAGTGAGACTAAGATGTCTAAAGATTGTTTCCCCATGATATATTTCTATGCGTCTAGGAGACGAGTGTGTTTATTAGTGTTATTCTGAAGGGATGACAAGGTAAATTATCCTTCGATTCATTTTCCTCTATTATCAGAATCACGTATAACATTTATTTACCAGCTCAGTGACTTTTCCCTGGGCGGGAAAGAGTCCTTCGAGGATACGAGAGTTTGAGCTCACGAATTATGCTGACATTATTTGCTTAGGGCCTGTATATGCCTAAAGAACATTATATTATCGTATTGGACAGGGTCTGACCCACCTTGTTTGCTAAGGGATACCACAGAGGCCAGTGTACCTAGAAGCCTGCCATATTTTGCGGCCTGCTGTATACTAGACAATGTATCTGACTTGCTGATGTCAGAATAGAGTTGGTTTAAACTCATATTTAAAGACCCGCTGGCAATGCGGGGTATTTTTGCTGTGGCTGTAGGAAGAGAGTTAGATGGAAAACAGCATCTTATATGCACAGCTTACTGATGAACTGTTGATGCAAACTGTACTAAACTGTCGTCATGTTTACAATGTTCCTGAGTTTTGTCAAATGACTATGCCCTGATGTCGGCGTCTCTTGTAATCGTACTGCTTTAAAGTATTGTAAAGTCAGCTGCTGTTAACAACGTTCTCTGACTTCTACATCTGGTTGAGTGGGTGTACCGTGCCATTGTCCAAGAGCCTATACACATTCGCGTCCATCATCTTATCTGATGTCCACTCACCCACACATCATGTCAACCACACATTTCTACGATCACTACACATCTGAGAGCATATACGTTTGAGAGAGAGCCTTCATTCCACCCTGTCAGTGCCTCAACGCCAGGTGACCTATATTCACATCATTGTACTGCCTGGGTTGACCTGACCCCTACTCACATACACAGCACTGTTACATTATGATGGACAGAATACACTGCAACATTATGCTGAGCCAGATTGATGCGGCTATTGTCGTGTTGTTGTCAACTTCGTAAAAACTGAAGGTACCCGGCTCTGCCCGGTAGATTGTTGACAGTTCAACGTTTCCTGCGCCCGTGCATTCAGAAGGTCAAGTTCCGATATCATCGTTGCTGGTGTACTTCGGAAGGTCAAGTTCCGGTACTCTTGTTGTCGCCGTTGTTTTGAAGGCCAAGTTCCAGTACCAGCATTGTATTAGTCGTTTGAGAAGCAAGTTCAGAAGTACCCTTCAGCGTTGGATCCTCTGTTCCTTAGAATGCTGACTACAGTGCTTCTTCGTTGCTGTTGTTGACGATAGGATTGCATCATATGTTAAGTGGCATGTTTTTCGTTTGTAAACTGTGCCATTGTATTTTGTAATTGAGCCTTCCTCTTTACACAATCTTTGTTTATATATTACATGTTTTTTGTTACATGTTATTTATATGTTTATATTTCTGCCGGTTTTTCGGTTGGGCGGTGTCTTGTGGTAGGATATCCCACTTAATCGAGAGCCTACTGTAAGCATTCTGCAGGGACTTTGCAAATTTCCTTCATTGAAATTGCTAACAACATTTGTTGCTATTGTTGTTTAGTTGTGACGAAGTGTACTTTTCGTTGTTTTTGTTACATATTTTCTGATTTTTATTTTGGATTTGATTTGTTTGTATCTGTCCGCCTCCTCTTCCTTTCGTTTAGTTCTATACACCTTTATGTTTATACACTGTTGAGTCATTTGTTTTGTTATACTTTTCGCAGTTATCATCACATGCTTTGTGATATTTTCTTTAGTTTCGCTTTATAATTTATTTGATTTCTGCGAATGTTATCGTATTGTCCTTGATGCTTGTTCTTTGTTTACGTTATTCATTGTTGTCATACATTGTTTATATATATATATATATATATATATATATATATATATATATATATATATATATATATATATATATATATATATATATATAGTCATATTTAGTGCACTTGGGATATAAAATTGATTGATGGTGTTACTTTTATAAAGGTGATTATACAAGTTCTTTATCAAAGACTTGTTTCCCACAGAGATTGGGATAAAGTGAGGCATCTATTCAAGTTCTTTATTAAAAGACTTGTTTCAACTGAGATTGGGATAAAGGGTGTTATTCTTTCACAGGTACTGATAGCATATTATTAGGCATAATGTCTACATTAGACTACTTTATTGAGCAAGTGAAAGCCCTTGGGAAGACAGGTGAAAAGCTGGAAGAATTTGCTCTTGTTCTATACGACAAGGCGCAAAAAGCAGAAGAGAAAAAACAAAAAGCGGAGGAAAAAAGGTTAGAAAGAGAAGCTGAAGAGAAACAAATTCAGTAACATAGAGAATTTGAGGAACGAAAACTTCAAGCTGATGCCGAAGAGACAAAAATGATAATGAAAATTCTTAGCTTTGGAGCTGGAGAAATTAAAATTGATGAATATGGGTAATTCTCAAGCAACTTCTGGTAAGACAAAGGAGAATTCTTATAAAGTCAAATTACGTCCTTTCAACGCTGCAAAAGACGACACAACGTTTTATCTAGATAGAGGGAGCCGCGCTAGCGTAGTGGTTACAACACCGCTCTGGTGACCGGGTGATTAAGGATCAAACCCGGGCGACGGCATTTGACGATTTTTCGTCGACTGGGAATTGGACTGGATTAACTCGAGACCTGGCGAGGATATTTGAAGGAGTGTCGTCGACCAGGAATTGGCGGCTCCTGAGCCGACCCAGCTCTAATGGGTACCTCCGAAATCGGCGAGTATCTGCTTGAATGGCGAGGGACACCTGTCTCTGTACAAGAAAAGGGATACTCACGTAAAATCAATGTCAGGTTAGACATTAACAATAACCTAAGATTTCGCCTCGAGTATTAGCGGGCGTACAAAAAAAAATCTAGATAGATTTGAACTTACATGCGTATCGCATAAGGTAGACAAAGAGCAATATGTCGGACAACTGTTGGAAATACTTATAGGTGAACCGTTAAATACTATGATGGCAATAGAAGAAGCTGATAAGACTAACTATGAAGTTGTCAGAGCGGTTTTATTAAAGAGATATCAACTTAAAGAAGACGATTATCGTCTTCGTTTTAAGACTATGTTACTAGAGACTGGGGTAGAGTTCTCAGACTTTATTATAAAGATACGTCTTACTTTCACACATTGGATTGAGCTGTCTAAGACTGAACACACATATGAAGCACTTGTGGACCTATTACATAGGGACAAAGTAATGTCATCAGTCAATGAGTCCTTCCTTGCCTTTATACATTAACGTAAACCTAAAAACATAATAGATATGTGATAAGTGGTATATTTCGGTCACCACATTGATAAATGCTATTAATGTTCTTTAAATGGGTCAGGTTACCGACTGTTGGGGCCCTGACAAGGTGTACTGTTAGATGCGTATATTCTGATGGAATGAGTGAGTGTAAACATCAATAATGAAGACGCGAATGGATGACAGTTCTACAGGTACACAGGACACCCACTCCAATCACATGTAGAAGTCAAGGATGGCTGGAACTACTGTGGTCGTTTCATACTGTTTAATTGGACGTACACACTTGGACAGTACGAGTATAGTTACAGGAAAACAGGTCGACATGTATCATCATACTGTTGATCAATGGTCTACAATCTTAAGTTGGCATTCATGTTGAAGAACATTACAATGGAACGTCCGTAGACAAGCACTTAGATTTCCACTGTTTATAAATATAACCATCAGGCCTTACTGACCGATCATGTCAGTTAATAAATAATGTTCAAGCATGACTCCTAGACAGAACCTCTTTTCTAGCGAAGATTCCCTTAGGTAAAGTTCAGCAAATATTTCTGAAGACAATGTTAACCCACCAGTATTGGGTTGTCTTTATAACTGTGATCTCTTAATCATCACCTGATAATAAGGGGCATCCCTGTTATCTGATCGATGATCGACAAAAAATAGGATCCAAAATGGCTTCTGGTTCCAGTGAGCATTACTCACTATACAAATGCATAGTAAAGCTTCAATAAAGGCTTTGTTCATGAACACAAATGTTTCTACAAGAATCAGCATATTCTTTCATCATAACTGATGCATACAATCATATTCAGTGCTGCTAGGTAATATGTCATCCCGACATATTGATATAGATAATCATCATGTAGACGTCTGCCCATCTAAGCCTAGCAAGGAAAAGTTCAGCAAAAAAGTTCTTTTACCTGGGCATGGGAAATACACTAGCAGAACACATACGCCCTCTCCTGGCGTTAAAGAATAAACACTGGGGAACTCGTAGACTTAATAATCATATCAGAAACTATCTTCTTCCCCATAATAGATCACAGCGCTCAATAAACTTCGGACTGGTCTCCGACATGGCATTCACCAGGCATTCCATCATCACGGAAGACCCTTTTTCCTCTCCGCATGCGCAGAAACTGCCTGACACCAACGTTCAGTACAAGGAAAAATAGTCCCACATCGACATACAAAGATATCACGATATAAGACCGAATCGTCTGAAATAGACACGGAGTAAACATAGACTCGGACCATAAACATTCCTGCATAAACCTAAGCAAGAACAATCTGTTTCTGGCCCAACAAGGAACAGACCAACAAAATCTAGATTCATACGCCAAATTCGATATCCAGGGGAGATAACCCATATAACAAAAGTATCAATCAATCATGGGTGATATATCTTTGACCAGGAAAGCATTTTGATTCTAAAAACAAATACTTTCCCTCAGACAAATAAATATTATAATAACTACATACAATGCCACCAGTAATCTGTTGGTAACAGACTACCGCAACCCCCGGAAAAAAAAATGAAATTTTTTTTTCATCTGAGAGCAACATACAATAGGCTCACAACGCACGAATAATGCGCAGATGACTAATAAGAGCAATTTATAATGTCAAATTCAGGTAAAGTCGAAGCATAGATCGACTTGTGAGAATATATCTCAACATCTCAGAGAAAGCATTTCTCTTAAGCATAAATAGTTCCAGGGAGGTGCCACCAACGTATACTACAATGCTGGCAATGACACAATGCATATAACAATTTCATATTTAAGCACTATAAGTACATGATTGACAAAGAAGAAAAATCATCAAAGAACAACGGTGAATATATATATCAATGAACGTAGTGATAGTAGTGATACAATCACTATATTACAAATTACAATGTGTATCTATCTTGATATAGAAAAAAAAACTGTTGTAGAGTTGGATGTGTTAAGAAGTCAAAGACCCAACAGTTAGGTGGAATCATGTGGGCATCTAGACAAAATGTCTGCCATCACATTATCTGATCCACGGATAGCTTGTACCGAGAAATGAAAAGGTTGAAGAGCAATTGCATATCGAGTAGACCTCGAGCTCTTCAAATTTTTACTCTGTATAGCCGTAAGAGCTTTCTGGTCGGTTTCTACTATGAAATGTGCGCCTAGAAGGAATCTTTGTAGTTTGAGAATTGACCAGACCATAGCCATTACTTCACGGTCTAAAACCGAGTAATTCCTTTCTGCAGCATTAAGTTTTCTGGAGATATACATTACAGGATGCAGAGTTCCAGAGTACTCTTGCATTAGTGCCGCTTCAATCCCAGTTAATGAAGCGTCACCACGAAGAACAAATCTCTTATCTGTAGTAGGTAACACTAAAATAGGTGGTGTTGAAAACACATTTTTAATGTTATCCAAAGAGGATTGGCATTCCTGTGACCAGTGGACCATATTAGGCGACCCTTTCTTTAGTAGTGTAGAAAGAGGTGCATTGATAGAGGATAGATTCGGAATGAATCTTCCATAAAATTTAATAAGACCTAAGAGACTTCGCACTTGCTTTTTAGTGTTAGGAATAGAGATGTTAAGTATCTTAGTGATATTATGGTCCTCTGTCTTTAGGAAACCATGACCAACTCGATGGCCTAGGAAAGAAATTTCGCTAAAACCAATGCAGGCTTTAGAGGGTTTCGCTGTCAGGTTATACTCGCGTAGAGTAGACAGTAATTCAACTAACCCCGAATAGTGATCTTCCCAAGTATCGCTGAAAAGACAGATGTCGTCTAGGTACGCAATGACATCTCACCGATAAGATAGGATTCGACGCATCATTCGTACGAATGTAGCTGGTGCGTTCATAAGGCCGAAATTTGTCGCTGTTCTCCTAGAGATAAATCAGGAGAGACAGTAACATTTTTCCATGATTTACTAGAATGAAGTGGAATCATCGGAAGCGGAAGATTAACATCCGAAAAACTTGTTTCCTCATCCTGTATTACGGACAATGATGAGTAATAACCATGTTGGACTGGTGCATCGTCCGTTGCCTGGAAGATAGGCTGTAAATAATCCGGACGTTCATGGAATTCCGTAAGCATATTGATGTGGAAGGTTTTATGCTTTCCATCAATATCGACAATGTAGTCAACATCGGAAATTTTCGAGATTATATCGTACGGACCTTTCCAAGAAATAAGAAGTCTGTTTTCCCTACAAGGTAGCAAAACAAATGCTTTGTCACCAGGACAAAGTTGTCGTAAGGTTCTTTTCTTATTGGCAAATGGTCTTGCCTTCTGTTTAGCAAATTCAGAAGAAGCAGTTGCCAATTTGCATGCTTCGATAATCTTTTGTCTCAGCGCGATGACATATTCGTAAGAAGATTTTGTGTCATCGGTAATATTATCAGCGGTTATGAGATCATGAAGCAATGAAATAGGGCCGCGCGGTCGCGCGCCAAAGACAAGTTCAAAGGGAGAAAATCCTGTATGTTCATTGGGGACCTCTCTGTTAGCGAAGAGGGCCGCGGGTAAAACCCTGTCCCAATCTTGAGGATGATCCTCAGTTATCTTTCCAAGTAAGTTTTTGAGTGTTCTATTTAGCCGTTCGACCATCCCATTGGACATAGGATGATAGATACTACTCAAAGATCTCTCTGTCTGCAGAGTAGACATTACTTGAGACATGGTATCCGATATTAGTTGGGTGCCATGGTCTAATAATATCTCTCCGGGGAATCCCAGACGAGAAAATATAAGCCAAAGAGCATCTGCAATGTCAGAAGTAGTAATGCTCTTCAGAGGAATAGCCTCTGGCCAACGTGTGCACATATCAACACACGTCAAGATAAACTGATGTCCTCTAGCAGATTTGATCTTAAATGGACCAATGATGTCTATTGCCATTGTTTGAAATGGTCGAATAGGAAAGTCTGCAGCCTGAATACATGCAGCATGGCGTGGACCTTTGGATTTGACCTCTTGACATACCTTACAAGATTGACAATAAATTCGTATGTCCTTGTTCACAAAAGGCCAAAAGAAAGCCGCAAAAACTCTTGACTTTGTACGGGAAAAACCCATATGTCCAGCACACTGAGAGTCGTGAGCGTGCTGCAAAATTTTAACTCTCAAATTCTTGGGCACAAGAATCTGGGAATGACTTGACTTAGTGGAGTCTTGCACCATACATACAAGTACGCCATTCTTCATTGTAATCAAAGATTTACGCTTTGTATCTTTATTCGGATCACCTTTTGTTGCAAGAGTGAAGAATTTCTTTAGAGTCGGATCATCTTCTTGCTGTTTTATAAACGAGTCACGAGAAATTACCAAGGGATCATCTTGGTTATGCACTTCATTATCTTCAGTAGATGAAGTTTGAGGCATATTAAGAGCTTGAGCTCTAGTGACTACAGCATTAGCAGTTTGCATATTTTGTTTTTCCCAAACGGAAATTTGTTGTGGAGTGCATTCTTTGACTCCGTGAATACGACCGATGATAAGATCAGCGATCGGATTCGGCAGAAGACATGCGTGTACATCTCCTGTAAAGAAAGGAGTAGCAATCCTAATGATAGCAGTAGAGTATTTCTCTAAGGTGCTGCCAAATGTTACACATTTGACTACTTTTCCTGTGGCACGAGAAGGATCTACAAGTGACTGCCTAACACCAATTGTTGTGCATCCAGAATCAAAAAGAACTGAGACTGGATTGTCATTTACTAAACCTTTATGTAAGACAAAACAACCTCTTCCATCATGCGCGACTGACGCAGGAAGAGCGGGAAGAGGATGGCCACAACTTAAAGTGGACACCGTAGTTGGTGCAAATAATGTTTTGCATTGGGGGCACTGAGATGCTCTCCCAAATTCAAAAGCGGAACATGCCATATTATTAGCATCATTATTATCTTTAGTCTGCTTATAGGCTTCATGAGACTCTTGCTGTGCAGAGTTTGCCTGATAATGTGATTTATGTTTTTTGTATTGTGATCTACCTCGATTATTATTGCCTCTGTAATCATTATTATTTTCTCTATTGTAACCCCTATTTGGGTTTGAGTCATAGTTCTCATGGTTACCATTATCATATTCATGATAATGAGTTTCTCTATAACTATGGTCTTGTTGTCTCCATGATGGATGACTTGGATAGTTCCTATAATGACTTCCTCTGCGGAAATTCCTATAATTGTGACCACGCCTGAATCGAGGGCTGTCAGCTCGTCTCCAGTACTTCGCAGAAGAACCCTGAAATGATTGGTTACCTTGGTTTTGATAACTATTATGGTTACCCTTTTTATCAAACCTGTTTTGTGGTCCCTGAAATTTGTGTGAATAATTAGGGTTGTATGGTGTTGCTGAAGCAACTGGCATGCCTTCCTTAACCTTAGCATTGCTAAAAGCTACGTCCGGATGTGCCGTGACGTATTGGGTACAATATTCTTCCATTTCTTTTAGTGTCTTTGGTTTACGCTCATGTAGGAATTCAAGGAATGGTTTATTTACACTTGACATTATCTTGTCTCTGAGCAACAAGTTCATAAGGGCTTCATATGTCTTTTCTGTTTTGGACAACTCAATCCAACGATTAAATGTAAGACGTGTCCTTGCAATGAATTCTGAGATTTCTACCCCTGATTCAGGTACCATTTTCTTAAGCAAAAGACGGTAACCTTCCTCTGTTAACTTATATTTTTTAACAAGGCTGCTCTGATAACATCATAATTATCCTGGTCAGCCTCTTCTACCAAGCTTAAACTAGTCAGAGTGTCACCTTTCAGTATCTCTGAAAACTGATTAGCATATTGTGATCTATCCACATTATGATTTCGACAAGAACGTTCAAATCTATCTAGACAAACTGTTATGTCGTCACTGGATGGATTAAATGCTGGTAGCTTGATCTTGTAAATAAAAGGTTTAACATTACCTTCAGATGACTGATTAACATTACCCATGTTTGTCAATTTCAACTTTTCTAACTCATAAGCTAAAAGTTTTTCCTGATGTTCATGTTCCATCTTTGTTTTTCTCTCCTCAGCTTCTAATCTTTTATTTTCAGCTTCAGCTTCTAATCTTTTATTTTCAGCCTCAGCTTCTCTGTCTAATCTCTTTTGTTCAGCTTCTCTGTCTAATCTCTTCTCTTCAGCTTTTTGTTTTTTCTCTTCCTCCTTCTGTGCTTTGGCATAATGAGAAAGTGCAAACTCTTTAAACTCCTCAGTAGTCATCCCAAGGGCTCTCCCTTGCTCAATGAAGTAGTCTAAAGTTGCCATAATATTTAATAATATGTGGCTATTATCACTGAAATAACAAATTTATCTCAACCAAACAGGAGCAAGTTTTTAACAAAAACTTGTATAATCAGCTCCCTACATCCCAATCTCTGTGGGAAACCAGCCTTTAAATAAGGTCTTGTATAATCAACTGTGTACCTCTAATAATAGCAATTAATCATCAGTTGATTCTTTCTCATAAGTTCACTATACAGCTAGTAGTGTATGATCAAATATGTTTTATATAGCGTATGTCAACCAAGAACACACACAAAGGACAATCAAGAAGGACAATACGAAAACATTCGCAGAAATCAAATAAGTTAAATCGACAAACAGAAGAAAATAATCACAGAACCTGTGATGATAACTGCGCCGTAATAAACAAAACAAATAACGCCACTGTGTATAAATATAAAGTTGTATAGAACTGAATGATAGGAAAGGGTAGACCTACAAATACAGACAAATCAAAACAAAACCAAAGAACAGAAAAATATTACAAAAACAACGATAAGCACAGTCGTCACAGCTAACAAAAAATAGCAACAGATGTTGAATGCACATTTTCAATTAAGAAAATTGCCCCCTACAGACCACTAATATAAGCCCTATGTTACTTGGGAAATCTTATATTAGTCACCTCACCAACCGCCCACGACATAGACACACAAATAATATGTAAACATTTAAACATAAATACATATATATCATATAAATGCAATGTGTTGTAGAGAAGGCTCAGCTGTTTTCTAATGCAAAGTTTCTGATTTCAAGAAAATAAACTGCCACTTTAATAAATACTAAATTTTGAACTAAACTATTACAATGTTTAATATATAAAGCTGTTCAAGAAGCTCCAACGTTGATGGTTCCAATAACTAACACACGTAGGACTTCTGACTTGTACTGCATTTTTCCCAAAAAAGTTAACCGTATATTTGCAACTCGCTGTGATGTCCAACGAAAAAATGTCAATACGCGCTGACCTAGTTTCAGTATTCGCTTGATAGGTCACGTGAGGAACTGTTGACAAAGTGTAGACTCTCACTGCTGGTGTGTCGTATCAGGCGTCATGGAAACGATCTGGTATGAGTAGCTGACTTCCATGTGGTGTCTACTGTGCTGGTTAGCCCCAGAAAGCTGGCCTACCACATTGATAAGTGGTATATTTCGGTCACCACATTGATAAATGCTATTTTTCGTGATATAGCTCGTCCAGTCACAATGTTCTTTAAATGGGTCAGGTTACCGACTGTTGGGGCCCTGACAAGGTGTACTGTTAGATGCGTATATTCTGATGGAATGAGTGAGTGTAAACATCAATAATGAAGACGCGAATGGATGACAGTTCTACAGGTACACAGGACACCCACTCCAATCACATGTAGAAGTCAAGAATGGCTGGAACTACTGTGGTCGTTTCATACTGTTTAATTGGACGTACACACTTGGACAGTACGAGTATAGTTACAGGAAAACAGGTCGACATGTATCATCATACTGTTGATCAATGGTCTACAATCTTAAGTTGGCATTCATGTTGAAGAACATTACAATGGAACGTCCGTAGACAAGCACTTAGATTTCCACTGTTTATAAATATAACCATCAGGCCTTACTGACCGATCATGTCAGTTAATAAATAATGTTCAAGCATGACTCCTAGACAGAACCTCTTTTCTAGCGAAGATTCCCTTAGGTAAAGTTCAGCAAATATTTCTGAAGACAATGTTAACCCACCAGTATTGGGTTTTCTTTATAACTGTGATCTCTTAATCATCACCTGATAATAAGGGACATCCCTGTTCTCTGATAGATGATCGACAAAAATAGGATCCAAAATGGCTTCTGGTTCCAGTGAGCATTACTCACTATACAAATGCATAGTAAAGCTTCAATAAAGGCTTTGTTCATGAACACAAATGTTTCTACAAGAATCAGCATATTCTTTCATCATAACTGCTGCATACAATCATATTCAGTGCTGTTAGGTAATATGTCATCCCGACATATTGATATAGATAATCATCATGTAGACGTCTGCCCATCTAAGCCTAGCAAGGAAAAGTTCAGCAAAAAAGTTCTTTTACCTGGGCATGGGAAATACACTAGCAGAACACATACGCCCTCTCCTGGCGTTACAGAATAAACACTGCGGAACTCATAGACTTAATAATCATATCAGAAACTATCTTCTTCCCCATAATAGATCACAGCGCTCAATAAACTTCGGACTGGTCTCCGACATGGCATTCACTAGGCATTCCATCATCACGGAAGACCCTTTTTCCTCTCCGCATGCGCAGAAACTGCCTGACCCCAACGTTCAGTACAAGGAAAAATAGTCCCACATAGACATATAAAGATATCACGATATAAGACCGAATCGTCTGAAATAGACACGGAGTAAACATAGACTCGGACCATAAACATTCCTGCATAAACCTAAGCAAGAACAATCTGTTTCTGGCCCAACAAGGAACAGACCAACAAAATCTAGATTCATACGCCAAATTCGATATCCAGGGGAGATAACCCATATAACAAAAGTAT
Organism: Oreohelix idahoensis; assembly: GCA_024509875.1. Taxonomy (NCBI): domain Eukaryota; kingdom Metazoa; phylum Mollusca; class Gastropoda; order Stylommatophora; family Oreohelicidae; genus Oreohelix; species Oreohelix idahoensis. The sequence continues at coordinate 67,786 of JAMPIV010008266.1, read as the reverse complement.
CAATCAATCATGGGTGATATATCTTTGACCTTGAAAGCATTTTGATTCTAAAAGAAAATTCTTTCCCTCAGACAAATAAATATTATAATAACTACATACATTGCCACCAGTAATCTGTTGGTAACAATATGGTAGAACTATGATAGGAAGAATAGTTCTACCATATTGTTACCAACAGATTACTGGTGGCAATGTATGTAGTTATTATAATATTTATTTGTCTGAGCGAAAGTATGTCACTGCGCACCCACAACAAACTATTAGCAATTCTAAAGTTAAAGAAGGTTTGCCCGTAGCTTCTGCAACACCATATGGTCCTAACTGTCTTCATAAATTTTAAGGTGGTCAACGCAACTTTGACAGGAAAAGTAGTCGTAACTTTGAACAGGATCATGGTGATCCATATGGTAATAGTTCTTCTTCAAAGAACTGGAGGAGATCTGACAGTCCTCGTTATTTTGGATCAAACAATTATAGAAACTTTCACAGGGGTAGTCACAATAGAAACTATTCTAGCTATCCAAGGAGACAACATAATCCATATGGTAAATATTCTCAGCAAAGGGAAAATGACAATCATAATTTTAAAAACTGCGGTTCAAACCAAAACAATGATAACAATAGGTCAGATAACAATAAGTATAAAAGAAATAATAGTCGTGGTAGAGCGCGACACAATAATAATAGATCGCGTCGTCATGCTAACTGTGCTCAACAAGAGTCACAAGTAGTTAGTAATGAATCAAACAATAATAAAAGTACTTCTAGTGCTATCACATGTTCTGCTTTCGATTTTGGGAGAGCATCTCAATGCCCCCAATGCACAATACTATTTGAACCTACTACTGCAACTACCTTAAGTTGTGGTCACCCTCTTCCCGCTGCAGCTACGCATGACGGGAGGGGATCTCTTATCTTACATAAAGGGCTAGTGAATAATAATCCAGTCTCAGTCTTTTTCGATTCTGGATGTACTACTATCGGAGTTAGGCAATCTCTCATAGATCATTCCTGTGCCACGGGAAAAGTGGTCAAATGTGTGACATTTGGTGGCACTCTAGAAAAGTATCCAACTGCTATCATTCACATTGCTACTCTCTTCTTTACGGGAGATGTCCACGCGTGTCTTCTACCGAATCCTATTGCTGATCTTATCATCGGTCGTATTCAAGGAGTTAGGGAATGCACCCCTCAGCAGATAGCTGCTTGGGAAGAACAAAATATCTAAGCTGCCAATGCAGTGGTCACAAGAGCACAAGCTCTTAATAGGCCTCAAACTTCATCGACTGAAGATAATGAAGTACATAGCCAAGATGATCACTTGGTGATTTCGCGTGACACTTTTATAAAACTGCAAGAAGACGATCCTTCTTTTAAAAAAATTCTTCATTCTGTCGAAAAAAGGTGATCCAAATCAGAACACAAATTGCAAATCTTGGATTACAATGAAGAATGGTATACTTGTGCGTATGGTACAAGACTCGTCTACGTCTATGCATTCACAAATTCTCGTGCCCAAGAGTATGAGAGTCCAAATTCTGCAACATGCTCACGACTCTCAGTGTGCTGGACATATTGGTTTTTCTCGCACTAGGTCGAGAGTTCTTGCGGCTTTCTTTTGGCCATTTGTGAATAAAGACATACGCAGTTATTGTCGATCTTGCAAAATATGTCAAGAGGTCAAATCGAGAGGTCCATGACATGCTGCACCTATCCAGGATGCAGACATTCACATTCGCCGTTTCAGAAGATGGCTATAGATATTATTGGTCCTTTTAAGATCAAGTCGGCCAGAGGACATCAACTTATCTTAACATGCGTTGACATGTGCACACGTTGCCAGAGGCTATACCTCTTAAGAGCAACTCTACTGCCGATATTGCAGACGCTCTTTGGCTGATATTTTCTCGTCTGGGATTTCCCGGAGAAATATTGTCAGACCATGGCACACAATTAATATCAGACACTATATCACAGATAATGGCTACTCTGCATATTAAAAGGTCTCTGAGTAGTATCTATCCCTCGATGTCTAATGGGTTAGTTGAACGTTTGAATAGAACACTCAAGAACTTACTTGGGAAGATAACTGAGGGTCATCCTCAGGATTGGGATAGGGTTTTACCCGAGGCCCTGTTTGCATATAGAGAAGTCCCCAACGAAAATAAGGATTCTCTCCCTTTGAACTTGTCTTTGGCGCGCGACCGCGCGGTCCTATGGCTTTGCTTCATGATCTTATAACTGCTGATAATATTGACGATGACATACAATCTTCATATGAGTATGTCATTGCTCTCAGGCAAAAGATTATCTAGGCATGCAAACTAGCAACTTCCTCATCCGAATTTGCTAAAGAAAAGGCAAGGCAATTTGCAAATAAGAATAGATGCCTACGACAACTTTGTCCTGGCGACAAAGCATTTGTTTTGCACCCATGTAGGGAAAACAGACTTCTTATTGCATGGAAAAGTCCGTATACAATAGTCTCAAGAATTTCCGATGTCGACTATGTTGTCGATATTGACGGAAAGCATAAAACCTTTCATATAAACATGCTCACGGAATTTCATGAACGACCAGACTATTTGCTACCTATTTTCCATGCGACGGACGATTCTCCAGTCCCACATGGAGATTACTCATCCCTGTCGGTTATACAGGATGAGGAAACTACTTTCTCTGATGTTAATCTTCCTCTTCCAATGATTCCACTTCATTCTACGGAATCATGGAAAAACGTCACTGTTTCTCCTAATTTATCTGTTGAGGAACAGCGACAAGTCTCCTCTATGTTACAAACATTTCAGGATGTCCTTACTGACATTCCTGGACACACTCATGTCATTAAACATGACATAATACTTACTGACCATAATCCTATCAGGGTTAGACCGTACCCTATTCCTATTCACATTCAGACACATGTCGAGAAAGAATTGGATGAAATGATACAATTGAAAATAATTGAACCATCCACTTCAGCATAATCTTCATCCATGGTTATTGTTCGAAAGAAAGACAATAACATACTCCTTTGCGTCGATTATTGCAAATTAAACCAAGTTACGAAGTTCGATGCTGAACCTATGCCTTTATTAGAAGATCTACTTAATAGACTTTCTAATTCTCGTTTCTTTACCAAACTCGACTTGTCGAAAGGTTATTGGCAAGTTCCTCTAACTGAACGCGCCAAACCTCTCACTGCTTTCTCAACACCTAGGCGTTTGTTTCAATGGAATTTCATGCCTTTCGGCCTTATGAACGCCCCAGCTACTTTCGTACGCATGATGCGTCGAATTCTCTCATATCGTTCAGATGTCATTGCATACTTGGACGATATCTGTCTCTTCAGTGACTCTTGGGAAGATCACTATTTGGGTTTATATGAATTACTGTCTACTCTACGCGAACATAATTTGACAGCAAAACCCTCTAAAGCCTATGTTGGGTTTAGTGAAATTTCTTTCCTTGGTCACCGTGTCGGTCATGGTCTCTTGAAGACAGAGGACCACAACACTTCTAAGATACTAAACATTTCTACTCCTAAGACAAAAAAGCAAGTACGCAGTCTCTTAGGTTTAATACAATTCTACGGAAGATTGATTTCGAATCTGTCTTCTATTATGGCACCTCTTTCAACCCTATTGAAGAAAGGGTCTCCTAATATAGTGCGCTGGTCCCAAGAATGCCAGTCTTCATTGGATCAGATTAAAACTTTATTCTTATCTCCCCTATCTTAAGGCTACATACTACTGATAAGACTTTTGTTCTTCGTAGTGACGCCTCATCCACCGGGATCGAAGCGGCACTAATACAGGAGTATTCAGAAACTCTGCATCCGGTAATGTATATCTCTAGGAAACTGAATGCGGCAGAAAGGAATTACTCGGTTCTAGACCGTGAATTGTTGGCTATGGTATGGTCAATTCTTAAGTTACAAAGATTCCTTCTTGGCGCGCATTTCATTGTGGAAACCGACCAAAAAGCTCTTACAGCTATTCAGAGTAAGAACTTGAAGAGGTCGAGATCCACTCGATATGCCATTGCTCTTCAACCCTTTCATTTCACGGTACGAGCTATCCGTGGTTCGGATAATGTGATGGCAGACATTCTGTCCAGATGCCCACATGATTCCACTTAACTTTTGTGTCCTAGATTTCCTGATACACGTTGATATTTATAACAGTTCTTTACTATAGCTATATATCAGCACATCTGTTTTCACTTTACGCGAATTCATGGTATTATGCTGTGTGATTTTCTTTCCCTGTTACCGTCTCGGGATAACGGAGGAAGGTTTAGTGCTCACAATATAATGGTCGAAATTTCGCTCGGCCACAGTTTATAGTTAAGAATGTATGTTTGATTACTGTATAGTACAAAAGCTAATGGTTATCAAATAGAATTGTGTTATTTGTATTTTCTCAGCAAATCGTTGGTGTTTTGGGAGAATCTGTACATTTTGCCAACCATGACGTATTGTGAGGTCCTTACTTACCCTTGGGACGATACAGTAGATGTGCCCTCTTAGACTATGATCTGGACTTCATTGTTCATCTACGTATTTAATTGTGTATAAAACATTATGTTAAAAATATTATTACATGTTAACATGATGTAACCTTTGGTTGTTAAGGTGATTGTATCACTATGATGCAGTATATTTAGATAATGACACCGCTGTTTTTGATGATGTTTCATTGCTACACTTGGAGATAAGGTATTTGATGTGAAATAAAATTATATGTATGTAACTTTTGCTTGCATTATAACATTGCCAGCACTGTAGTGTACGTTGGTGGCACCTCCCTGGAATATGAGTATACTTAGAGAAATGCTTTCTCTAATGTTCTGAGATACATTCTCACTGTTACGCACAAATAATTACTTTTTCCAAAGTCTTTGTATAATCATTTTTCGTATGTATGATCATTTTTTGACTGAAATGTGTATTATGATATTTTCAGTCAAAGGGACAGAACCCGAGATATTGAGACTACTATTTTTTATGAGTTTACCTTCTCTTGTATCGAGACACGTTCGGTCTATAATTTCTTGAACGAAGCGTGACCATATCTCCTTATTTGGTAGTATCAGTCAACTATTGTAGATGTCTGAAAACCTGTCTTAACGTTTCTGTTCATGACCATAAAAGGCGCGACTGTGTAAGACTTTTATCTCGAATGTTCTTAGAATCGTCTTATGTGAACGGCTACTCAGGTATTGGAGTTCTGCGCATGCCTAAACTTGGAGTTCGTTTGGTGTGTTCCGCCCAGCTCGGGGGTTTAGAAATGGTCTAAGTAGCGAGCGGACGCAAATCTGCGTCTTGTGATTTCTGAGGGAAATACGTTGTCTTTGTGAGTTAGTTAGCTAACTAGACTATTTCCCAGTGTTATTCAAGCCTGCCTGGAGGCATATGTTCGTGGCTGATTTCCGAAGAAAGGTAATTCCTCTTGTATCGAATTTTTTGCTATCATCTAGAAATTCGTCATTTTGTCGCTCTTTTCTCGCCTGTGTGATTCAATGGAGAGGTACTTTGACTAGGATTTTCGCCACCGGTATCTTTATACCTGAACTAGTTATATATATATGGGTCGCTCTAGACCAACAAGACTATTGTCTGTGTTCCAGGATACGTTATATCAGAGATCACGTCCAAGTCAGATGGTTAGGCTTAGGAACGTTATAAAGGTCGGTTTGACCTGTATTCCCAGTATGCTATTCACGTGCAGACAGTAAACGGACTTATTGTATACATCTGATCTGCTAGCATCAGGAAGGGAGCATTTATTATTGTCTATGAACATTAATGATCCGCAGCTGACACTGTTGCAGAAGTTATATGTATGAACTTTAGGCACCCAGATCTGTGCTATATATATATATATTATTGATATCAGCTTCATGAACCAGAACTTGATGATATCAAATATACAGAAGCTATTTGTTTACAATATGAATATTGAGCATTGGATCCTAAATGACTATCAGCTGGCACTAATATTATTTTAAATACCGGAATTTCTTGAAACTATTGAACTGTGATGTCTTATGACGCATATATACAATAACTGTCATTGCTGGCTACAAAAATTGATTTCAACGTGCCATTATCATTTTTGGTGGCCAATTGTTGGTTTACTCTGGTACCAGCTATCAAGGGGGTCAACAAACCCAGACATCATCATCAAGCTTTCAAGATTACAGTTCAACTCACTTCCTTCAAGAAAAGTTACTATTGTCGAAAGTATCCAGATTTCCTGACAGTTGCTGATTTTCAAACTACCCGGCGCTGCTCGTGGGTATCCAGTTTTCCGAGCAAATTGTTTTCCTGATCTGTTAGGAAGAAGGACAAGTGCCGTAACAACTGTTCCGAATTGAGAAGGTCAAGTGCTCAAGTCAATTTGTAGAATTCAGAAGGTCAAGTTCAGAAGCAGTTTCCTTTTAGAAGCTCATTTCCTTCGTCATGGCAGTTTATGAGAGCAGATATGGATCAACGTTGGATCATTGTCCTAAGAATGCTGATCACATCCTGTTCTGAACTGTGCTGACGTGTTGGATACATAGAAGTTAAGTGGCCTGTTTTGTTTGTGAACTGTGCCCTTATCTTCTAGCTGAGCCTTCTAAATTCTTTCACACTTTTTGCTATTTGTTACATGTTATATGTTATTTGTATTTGTATATTTATATGTTTATATTTCAGCGGGTTTTTCGGTTGGGCGGTGTCTTTCAGTAGAAAATACCACGTCACAGAGGTTCTACTGTTAGCGTTTTCGTTAGGGACTGTGCGAATTTCCTACTGTGAAATTTGCTAGCGACAATCGTTGCTATATCTGTTTAGTTGTGACGAGTTGTGCTTTATTTTCGTTTTTTGTATATTTTTTTTTGTTTTGCTCTCTCTTTCTGTTTTTTAGTTTCGATTTTAATTGTTTGTATTTGTAGGTCTCGTCTTTTCTATTATTCAGTTCTTACGTAAATTTTTGTGTATACACTATAGCGTCATTTGTTTGTCATATCTTCGCATTTTGTCATCACATTCTTTGTGATATTTCTTTTAGTTTTCATTGTTTATTTATTTGACTAAGCGAATGTTTTCGTATTGTTTTGATCCTTGTTGTTGTTTACATTGACTTTGATCTTTGTTGTTGTTTACATTGATTTTGATCTTTGTTGTTGTTTACATTGACTTTGATCTTTGTTATTGTTTACATTGTTGGTGACCTTTGTTATTGTTTACATTGTCTTGTTATTGTTTACATAGTTCTTGCATAGTTAGCTTTCACTATTGTTACATATATGCTCATGCACTATTGGTCTATAGTGCACTTATCATAACTAACTGGTGGTTTTTTGCTTATGCACTATTGTAGTGCAGTTATGATAAATAACTGATGGTTATGCACTGATTTGGGTAGTGCACTGATGATTAAGAGGTGACTTGTGATATTATTATACATTTGATAATACAAGTTGGTGTCAAGTCTTGTTTCCCACAGAGATTGGAGTAAACATAGTGATTATACAAGCACTTTATTAAGTCTTGTTGCTATTAAGATTGAAATAAGATAATTAATTATTTCAGGTTCTGTACACACATTTTAGACATCATGTCTACATTTGAGTACTTTATTGAGCAGGGTAAAGCCCTTGGGAAGACAGGTGATAAATTAGAAGAATTTGCGACTGTTCAATATGCCAAGGCATTGAAGGCGGAAAATGAACAAAAGAAACTGCAGATGCAGGTGGATGAAAAAAGATTCCAAATGGAAATGGAAAAAGAAAATAAGAGACTTGAAAAAGAGGCTGAAAATAAGAGACTTGAAAAAGAGGCTGAAAATAAGAGACTTGACATAGTGGCTGAAAATAAGAGACTTGAAATAGAGGCTGAAAAAAAAAGTTACAGGCTCAGGCTGAAGAAAGAAAGTTACAGGCTGAGGCTGAAGAAAGAAAGTTACAGGCTGAGGCTGAAGAAAGAAGGTTACAAAGAGAGTCTGATGAGAGAAAAGCAAAAATGGAGCATGAAGAAAAACTCTTAGCTTTAGAGTTAGAAAAGTTAAAGTTATTGAACACTGGTAATGCTAATGATGCAAATAAGGTGTCAGATAAGACTAATGCTAAGGATTTCAAGCTTAATCTACCAGCATTTAATCCCTCAATCGATGATATAACATTTTATCTAGATAGATTTGAAAGTGCATGTAAGGTGCATAATATAGATAAAACATTATATGTTTATCATCTGTCCAAGATACTTAGAGGTGATGCTTTGACTTTGTTGAGTATGGTAGATGTGCCTGACAAAAACAACTATGAGGTTGTCAGGGCGGCATTGTTAAAGAAGTACCAACTTAACGAGGACGGATATCGTCTTAAATTTAAAAACATGTTACCAGAAACTGGAGTTGAATTCTCTGAATTCATCTCAAGCATACGTCTTACTTTTTTACGATGGGTTGAGTTGTCTAAGACAGAAAGTACATTTGAAGCCCTTATGGACTTACTACTTAGAGACAAGGTTATGTCTTCTGTTAATGAAGCTTTTCTTTCTTTTCTTCATGAGCGTAAGCCTAAAAACATAAAAGAAATGGAAGAATACTGTAGCCAGTATGTTACTGCGCATCCTCACATAACCATTAGCAACTCTAAAGTAAAAGAAGGTCTGCCAGTTGCTTCGGCAGCACCTTATGGCCCAAATTTTATGCGTAAATTTCAGGGTAGCCAGCAAAATTTCAATAAAAAGAGTAACCGTAATTATGCCCAGAACCATAGTAATCAATTCCAGGGTGATTCTTCTTCCCAGAACTGGAGACAACCTAATACTACACGGTATTCTACTTCGGTTAACTTTAGAAATTTTCACAAAGGTAATCGGTATAGAGGAAAATATTTTTGCAGAGACCTCAATACCAAGATAATAGAGGTTCTCAACAGCATAGAGATGGTAATGACAGTTATGGAAACTGGAACTCAAACCAGGATAAAAATTACAGTAGGGACTTTAATGATAATTGCAGAGGCAATAATGGTCGTGGTAGATCGCAACATAAGAGAAAAAGATATCAACAGACAAACTCTGTTCAACAAGAATCTCAGGGAGCAGATAAACAGGTTAATAATGATAAAGACCATAATGCTATCGGATGCTCATCTTTTGATTTTGGTAGGGCAAATAAATGTATCCAATGCAGTACTTTATTTGATCCGAAAACCATTAGTACTCTAAGCTGCGGTCATCCTTTGCCCGCTCTTCCTGCTAATGTTGCTCATGATGGGAGAGGTTCTCTTATATTACATAAGGGGCTTGTAAATAGTAATCCAGTCTCAGTGTTGTTTGATTCTGGATGTACTACTGTCGGCGTTAGGCAATCTCTTGTAGATCCATCCTGTGCTACAGGAAAGGTCATCAAATGTGTCACATTTGGTGGCACGTTGGAAAAATATCCTACTGCCATAATACATATTGCTACTCCTTTCTTCACGGGAGAGGTCCACGCGTGTCTACTTCCAAACCCTATTGCGGACCTTATTATTGGTCGTATTCACGGAGTTAGGGAATGTACCCCACAGCAGATTGCTGTTTGGGAAGAGCAAAACATTGAAGCTACCAATGCGGTGGTCACAAGAGCACATGCTCTGGATCCACCTCAAACTTCATTAACTAATAATGATGAAGTAAATGACCAAGATAGTCACTTGACTATTACACGTGACTCATTTATCAAATTGCAAGAAGAAGATCCTTCTTTACAAAAATTCTTCATTCTAGCAAAAAAAGGTGATCCTAATCAAAATACTAATAGAAAATCTTGGATTTCTATGAAGAACGGCGTACTTGTACGTATGGTACAAGACTCGACTACGTCCACTCATTCACAAATTCTTGTGCCTAAGAGCATGAGATTGCAAATATTGCAACATGCTCATGACTCGCAATGTGCTGGACATATGGGTTTTTCCCGTACAAAGTCGAGGGTTCTTGCGGCTTTCTTTTGGCCATTTGTGAGCAAGGACATACGAATGTACTGTCGCTCTTGCAAAGTATGTCAGGAGGTCAAATCTAAAGGACCACGACATGCTGCGCCTATCCAGGCTGCTGACATTCCTATTCGCCCTTTTCAAAAAATGGCAATAGATATTATCGGTCCTTTTAGAATTAAGTCGGCTAGAGGACATCAATTTATTCTTACATGTGTCGATATGTGCACACGTTGGCCAGAGGCAATACCTCTCAAGAGCATCTCAACTGCTGATATCGCAGACGCTCTTTGGCTGATATTTTCTCGCTTGGGTTTTCCCGGAGAAATATTGTCAGACCATGGCACTCAACTTATATCAGACACTATGTCACAGGTAATGTCTATGCTACACATTAAAAGGTCTCTCAGCAGTATCTATCACCCAATGTCTAATGGGTTGGTCGAACGTTTAAATAGGACTCTGAAAACTTTACTTGGTAAAATAACTGAGGATCATCCTCAGGATTGGGACAGGGTCTTACCCGCGGCTCTCTTTGCGTATAGAGAGGTCCCCAATGAACATACGGGGTTTTCCCCTTTTGAACTTGTCTTTGGCGCGCAACCGCGCGGCCCTATGTCTTTACTTCACGATCTAATCACTGCCGATAATATTAGCGATGAGACTCAATCTTCTTATGAGTACGTCATTGCTCTTAGGCAAAAGATCATCGAGGCATGCAAACTAGCAACTTCGTCTTCCGAATTTGCTAAAGAAAAGGCAAGGCAGTTTGCAAATAAGAATAGATGTCTACGACAACTTTGTCCAGGTGACAAAGCTCTCGTTCTACTTCCTTCAAGGGAGAACAGACTTCTAATTGCATGGAAAGGTCCATATGCAATAGTCTCCAAAATTTCTGATGTCGACTATGTTGTCGATATTGATGGAAAGCATAAAACTTTCCACATAAATATGCTCACGGAATTTTATGAAAGACCTGACTATTTGCAGCCTATTTTCCAGGCAACGGACAATTCTCAAGCACCTCATGGTCAGTACTCATCTCTGTCAGTTATACAGGATGAGGAAACTACTTTTTCTGATGTCAATCTTCCTCTTTCTATGGTCCCACTTTATTCTACGGAATCTTGGAAAAACGTGACCGTTTCTCCAAATCTTTCCGCTGAGGAACATCGACAAGTTTCTTCGATGTTGCAAACATTTCAGGATGTTCTTACAGACATCCCGGGACACACACATGTCATTGAACATGACATTGTGCTAACTGATCATAATCCTATCAGAGTCAGACCCTATCCAATACCTATCCATTTCCAGTCTCAAGTCGAAAAAGAATTGGATGAAATGATACGTTTGGAAATCATTGAACCATCCACTTCAGCATACTCTTCGTCTATGGTTATTGTTCGAAAGAAGGATAATAACATTCGCATTTGCGTAGATTATCGCAAATTGAACCAAGTTACGAAGTTCGATGCTGAACCTATGCCTTCATTAGAAGAGCTACTCAATAAACTTTCTAATTCTAGATTCTTTACCAAACTAGATTTGTCTAAAGGTTATTGGCAAGTCCCGCTAACTGAACGTGCCAAACCTTTTACAGCTTTTTCTACACCTAGGGGTTTATTCCATTGGAATTTCATGCCTTTTGGTCTTATGAACGCCCCTGCTACATTCGTACGCATGATGCGGCGAATTCTCGCATATCGTACAGATGTCATAGCATACCTAGATGATATCTGTCTATTCAGTGATTCCTGGGAAGATCACTATTTGGGTTTATACGAATTACTGTCTACTCTTCGCGAGTATAACTTGACTGCAAAACCCTCTAAAGCCTTTATAGGATTTAGTGAGATTTCTTTCCTAGGTCATCGTGTTGGTCATGGTCTTTTAAAGACAGAGGACCACAATGTTTCAAAAATACTTAACATTTCGGTCCCTAAGACGAAGAAACAAGTAAGGAGTCTATTAGGTTTGATCCAATTCTACGGACGATTCATTCCGAATCTGTCCTCCATTATGGCACCGCTTTCTACTTTATTGAAGAAAGGGTCGCCTAATCTGATCCGCTGGTCTAAAGAATGTCAATCCTCATTGGACCAGGTTAAAGCCCTATTTTCATCTCCACCTATTCTTAGGTTACCTACTATTGAGAAGACTTTTGTTCTTCGAAGTGACGCCTCGTCAACTGGGATTGGGGCAGCACTAATGCAGGAGTATTCTGATACTCTGCATCCGGTGATGTATATCTCTAGGAAATTAAATGCTGCAGAAAAGAATTACTCGGTTTTAGACCGTGAGTTATTGGCTATGGTATGGTCTATTCTGAAGTTACAAAGATTTCTTCTAGGCGCACATTTCATTGTGGAAACCGACCAGAAAGCGCTTACTGCTATTCAGAGCAAAAACTTGAAGAGCTCGAGGTCCACTCGTTATGCCATAGCTCTTCAACCATTTCATTTCTCGGTTCGAGCTATCCGTGGTTCGGATAATGTAATGGCAGACATTCTGTCCAGATGCCCACACGATTCCACATGATTCTTCTGTCATATATATATTTCCTGATATACAGTCCAATGTTATAATGACATGTTAGTAAATTTTGTCTCACTTTTTTGTTGAGGTAAATTTATAACATTGTACCATGTAATTATCTAAGAAGGCTTAGTTAGTGATATACGGGACAAAAGATCACTCGGCCACATTTAAATAATATATGTGCAGAATTGTATGAAGAGATTTACCAGTTGTCTTTAAGATTTGTGTTATTGATATTTTCGCAGCACATCATTGAAGTCTGCGAGTTTATGTCCATTGTGGAACTTTGAGGATATCAAATCCTGTCCTAGATTGGGAGCGGATGATGTCCACATCTTCTTCTATTGAATGTTTTATGTCAACGAAGATCAACATTGTATTAGTTATTAATTACTGATGCATTATATAATGTAATAATATAGTGCGGTATATTAGTATATTACACCGCTATTTGCACAACACATTGTATGATATCATAATAATATATTTAATTTCATATATTGGTATGAGAGTATTTTGACTTTCATTATGATGTTGCCATCATTGTGGCGTGTGTTGGTGGCACCTTCCTGGAATATATACGCGAATACTTAGATAATTTTTTTTTGTAGGATCTGAGATATGATCTCAGTGTCGCTCCATGCGTTGAGCTAATTTGTTAGGTATATATCCGCGCATCATACGTGCGTTAGGAGCCTAGATTTTTCCGGCTCCAGGATTTAAAAAAAAAAATGTGTCATTTTTTTTCCCGGGAGGGTGCGGTAATGTTACGCACAAATAATTACTTTTTCCAAAGTCTTTGTATAATCATTTTTCGTATGTATGATCATTTTTTGACTGAAATGTGTATTATGATATTTTCAGTCAAAGGGACAGAACCCGAGATATTGAGACTACTATTTTTTATGAGTTTACCTTCTCTTGTATCGAGACACGTTCGGTCTATAATTTCTTGAACGAAGCGTGACCATATCTCCTTATTTGGTAGTATCAGTCAACTATTGTAGATGTCTGAAAACCTGTCTTAACGTTTCTGTTCATGACCATAAAAGGCGCGACTGTGTAAGACTTTTATCTCGAATGTTCTTAGAATCGTCTTATGTGAACGGCTACTCAGGTATTGGAGTTCTGCGCATGCCTAAACTTGGAGTTCGTTTGGTGTGTTCCGCCCAGCTCGGGGGTTTAGAAATGGTCTAAGTAGCGAGCGGACGCAAATCTGCGTCTTGTGATTTCTGAGGGAAATACGTTGTCTTTGTGAGTTAGTTAGCTAACTAGACTATTTCCCAGTGTTATTCAAGCCTGCCTGGAGGCATATGTTCGTGGTTGATTTCCGAAGAAAGGTAATTCCTCTTGTATCGAATTTTTTGCTATCATCTAGAAATTCGTCATTTTGTCGCTCTTTGCTCGCCTGTGTGATTCAATGGAGAGGTACTTTGACTAGGATTTTCGCCACCGGTATCTTTATACCTGAACTAGTTATATATATATGGGTCGCTCTAGACCAACAAGACTATTGTCTGTGTTCCAGGATACGTTATATCTGAGATCACGTCCAAGTCAGATGGTTAGGCTTAGGAACGTTATAAAGGTCGGTTTGACCTGTATTCCCAGTATGCTATTCACGTGCAGACAGTAAACGGACTTATTGTATACATCTGATCTGCTAGCATCAGGAAGGGAGCATTTATTATTGTCTATGAACATTAATGATCCGCAGCTGACACTGTTGCAGAAGTTATATGTATGAACTTTAGGCACCCAGATCTGTGCTATATATATATATATATATATATATATATTATTGATATCAGCTTCATGAACCAGAACTTGATGATATCAAATATACAGAAGCTATTTGTTTACAATACAAATATTAATAATATTGGATTCTACATGACTATCAACCAATATTATTTTGAATGCTGAACTCGTTGAACTATGTTGCTGATGACCTATGTATCATGACTGTTTTGTGGCGTGCAATAAATGGTACAAAATTGTAAAGCGAAGTTACCATTTCTATGACTCTACACGTCATGTTGCCTGTGTTGTACCCTGTGAACTATTCTACTGCAACATACACAGCAACATCATAAACCAGAGAAGACACCTACATCTTGCACTTTAATACCTGGTGTCGATAGGGGTGGCAAGTTGTCGTCAGCCTAAATCCATTTTGGTGACCAGACCATTTGGCCAGTATTATAATGAATGCAGACTTTCATTGACTGTAGTGTATTATAACGGAGCTAACGTACCTGGCATTTTTTGGTTAAATCCACCCTTATCACTCACCTGACGCTCCATGCGTCGAGTTAACCTCACGTTAGGCATTATATTTATATGTGATACTTTTCGTTCACGCATCATTCGTGCGTTATGAGCCTGTTTAATCTTGCTCAAGGATGTATTTAAAAAAAGTTTCATTTTTTTCTCCGGGGGGTGCCGTAAGCTGTTGCGTACAGTTTCGCTGAGTTTATAATCTGTTGATTGTACCTGTTTAGTTTGGAGACATTATTTTTTTTTTTTATTCCTGATCAAAGGGGTATTACTCATGTTTTACTTGGGTTGAATTCAACAGTGGTTGTTATCCCACTTGTTTTTAACCTAGTGGTCTAATATTAGAACCGATGTCTGGTTGCCTGACCATATATGGCTTGAATGGTCAGTCTTTTCCTAGTATGTGTTCAACATCGCAGACCTGAGTTTAGCTCAGAGGGTCTAGCGTCTAACGACGCATGCGCAAGTTTTTGGTGGCGCTTTAAGAAAGACTTCCGATCTGGAGTCGAGCTGTGTTTTTCAGAGTGTCAAGAAGTGCTTTTGGCGTCTTTGATCTGGCTTTAAGCCTGGGGAAGGAACGTCTTCTGTGTGTGAGACCAAGATGTCTAAAGATTGTTTCCCCATGATATATTTCTATGCGTCTAGGATACGAGTGTGTTTATTAGTGTTATTCTGAAGGGATGACAAGGTAAATTATCCCTCGATTCATTTTCCTCTATTATCAGAATCACGTATAACATATATTTACCAGCTCAGTGACTTTTCCCTGGGCGGGAAAGAGTCCTTCGGGGATACGAGTGTTTGAGCTCACGAATTATGCTGACATTATTTGCTTAGGGCCTGTATATGCCCAAAGAACATTATATTATCATATTGGACAGGGTCTGACCCACCTTGTTTGCTAAGGGATACGACAGAGGCCATTGTACCTAGAGGCCTGCCATATTTTGCGGCCTGCTGTATACTAGACAATGTATCTGACTTGCTGATGTCAGAATAGAGTTGGTTTAAACTCATATTTAAAGACCCGCTGGCAATGCGGGGTATTTTTGCTGTGGCTGTAGGAAGGGAGTTAGATGGAAGTCAGCATCTTATATGCACAGCTTACTGATGAACTGTTGATGCAAACTGTACTAAACTATCGTCATGTTTACAATGTTCCTGAGTTTTGTCAAATGACTATGTCCTGATGTCGGCGTCTCTTGTAATCATACTGCATTAAAGTATTGTAAAGTCAGCTGCTGTTAACAACGTTCTCTGACTTCTACATCTGGTTGAGTGGGTGTACCGTGCCATTGTCCAAGAGCCTATACACATTCGCGTCCATCATCTTATCTGATGTCCACTCACCCACACATCATGTCAACCACATATTTCTACGATCACTACACATCTGAGAGCCTGTACGTTTGAGAGAGCGCCTTCATTACACCCTGGCAGTGCATCAACGCCTGGTGACCTATATTCACATCATTGTACTGCTTCGGTTGACCTGACCCCTACTCACATACACAGCACTGTTACATTATGATGGACAGAATACACTGCAACAGTGTCCTATCCATCGCCATCGTCTTCTTCTCATCTCTTGTTCCACTAGCAGCTGTCTAGTTCTTGTCATCTGTTCCACGTTGGTAACCGTGTAATACCATTTTAATGCCTCTATTCTACGCAAGCACCCATTTATGAAACTCTGTAGCTTTTTGGTTGTTATCTTTGTTGTTCTCCATGTCTCAGAGCCATACAATAGGACTGACTTCACATTTGAGTTGAAGATTCTTATTTTCGTGTTGGATCCGATTTCTCTTGATCTCTATATATTTCCCAATGCAATGAAAGCTCCTCTTGCTTTTTGTATTCTTATTTTGATATCAATGTCTGTCCCTCCAACTTTGTCTATATTGCTGCCAAGATATGTGTACGATTCTACATCTTGTATTGGTGCTTCTTCAAGTTCAACCCTGTTATCATTACCTGCATTTATTCTCATTATCTTTTTCTTTTACCTGTGTATTTTCAGACCCAAGTGCTATGACCTCTCATCGAGTGTTTTCAATTCGTCCTGCATCTGAGTACGGTTATGGGACAGAAGAGCTAAGTCATCAGCAAAATCCAGATCATCCAACACATCTTGTTTCACTATTACTTATTTGATTCTTGACACCTTGTTTCACTATTACTTATTTCATTCTTGACATCTTGTTCCACTATTACTTATTTCATTCTTGACATCTTGTTTCACTATTACTTATTTGATTCTTGACACCTTGTTTCACTATTACTTATTTCATTCTTGACATCTTGTTCCATTATTACTTATTTCATTCTTGACATCTTGTTTCAATATTGCTTATTTCATTCTTGACATCTTGTTTCACTATTACTTTTTTCATTCTTGACATCTTGTTTCAATATTACTTATTTCATTCTTGACATCTTGTTCCACTATTACTTATTTCATTCTTGACATCTTGTTTCACTATTACTTATTTCATTCTTGACATCTTGTTCCACTATTACTTATTTCATTCTTGACATCTTGTTTCACTATTACTTATTTGATTCTTGACACATTGTTTCACTATTACTTATTTCATTCTTGACATCTTGTTCCATTATTACTTATTTCATTCTTGACATCTTGTTTCAATATTACTTATTTCATTCTTGACATCTTGTTTCATTATTACTTATTTCATTCTTGACATCTTGTTTCACTATTACTTATTTGATTCTTGACATCTTGTTCCACTATTACTTATTTCATTCTTGACATCTTGTTTCACTATTACTTATTTCATTCTTGACATCTTGTTTCACTATTACTTATTTCATTCTTGACATCTTGTTTCACTATTACTTATTTCATTCTTGACATCTTGTTCCATTATTACTTATTTCATTCTTGACATCTTGTTTCAATATTACTTATTTCATTCTTGACATCTTGTTCCATTATTACTTATTTCATTCTTGACATCTTGTTTCAATATTACTTATTTCATTCTTGACATCTTGTTTCATTATTACTTATTTCATTCTTGACATCTTGTTTCACTATTACTTATTTGATTCTTGACATCTTGTTCCACTATTACTTATTTCATTCTTGACATCTTGTTTCACTATTACTTATTTCATTCTTGACATCTTGTTTCATTATTACTTATTTTATTCTTGACATCTTGTTTCATTATTACTTATTTCATTCTTGACACCTTGTTTCATTATTACTTATTTTATTCTTGACATCTTGTTTCATTATTACTTATTTCATTTTTGACATCTTGTTTCACTATTACTTATTTTATTCTTGACATCTTTTTTCACTATTACTTATTTCATTCTTGACATCTTGTTTCACTATTACTTATTTCATTCTTGACATCTTTTTTCACTATTACTTATTTCATTCTTGACATCTTGTTTCATTATTACTTATTTCATTCTTGACATCTTGTTTCACTATTACTTATTTCATTCTTGACATCTTGTTTCATTATTACTTATTTCATTCTTGACATCTTGTTTCATTATTACTTATTTCATTCTTGACATCTTGTTTCACTATTACTTATTTCATTCTTGACATCTTTTTTCACTATTACTTATTTCATTATTTACATCTTGTTTCACTATTACTTATTTCATTCTTGACATCTTGTTCCACTATTACTTATTTCATTCTTGACATCTTTTTTCACTATTACTTATTTCATTCTTGACATCTTGTTTCATTATTACTTATTTCATTATTGACATCTTGTTTCACTATTACTTATTTCATTCTTGACATCCTGTTTCATTATTACTTATTTCACTCTTGACATCTTGTTTCATTATTACTTATTTCATTCTTGACATCTTGTTTCACTATTACTTATTTCATTCTTGACCTTGTTTTTCATTATTACTTATTTCATTCTTGACATCTTGTTTCATTATTACTTATTTCATTCTTGACATATTGTTTCATTATTACTTATTTCATTCTTGACATCTTGTTTCATTATTACTTATTTCATTCTTGACATCTTGTTTCACTATTAGTTATTTCATTCTTGACATCTTTTTTCACTATTACTTATTTCATTCTTGACATCTTGTTTCACTATTACTTATTTCATTCTTGACAGCAATTCAACATTAACAGTTGATTTTGAGGACCATCTTCACTGCACACGGACAACTCTATCAGTGCTCCGATCTTCTCCCTTAGATCACACATGAATGATCTCTTAGCACAGTGCACAAGCTCCGTTGCATCGTCGAGGATCACTACGTGCTGATACAGGAATCACACATTCTGTACATTTTGTGGGGGTGGATAGGTTTCCTAATTTAAAACAAAAAATTGTCCGGGCAGCGGCCGCATGGCCTACTCTTTACGATTACTAACTGCCGAGAGAATTGTATCGTGCACAACGTGTACACTGGACATCCTATTTTTTATCCCTCATCCAAGAAGGCTAAACATCCGATCTCACTACCTAGTAAGTTAGGAGGGAGTATCACGATCTGACTACCTAGTAAGTTAGGAGGGAGTATCACGATCTGACTACCTAGTAAGTTAGGAGGGAGTATCACGATCTGACTACCTAGTAAGTTAGGAGGGAGTATGACGATCTCACTACTTAGTAAGTTAGGAGGGAGTATGACGATTTAACTACCTAGTAAGTTAGGAGGGAGTATGACGATCTCACTACCTAGTAAGTTAGGAGGGAGTATCACGATCTGACTGCCTAGTAAGTTAGGAGGGAGTATGACGATTTAACTACCTAGTAAGTTAGGAGGGAGTATGACGATTTAACTACCTAGTAAGTTAGGAGGAATTATGACGATCTCACTACCTAGTAAGTTAGGAGGGAGTATCACGATCTGACTACCTAGTAAGTTAGGAGGGAGTATCACGATCTGACTACCTAGTAAGTTAGGAGGGAGTATCACGATCTGACTGCCTTGTAAGTTAGGAGGGAGTATGACGATTTAACTACCTAGTAAGTTAGGAGGGAGTATGACGATTTAACTACCTAGTAAGTTAGGAGGGAGTATGACGATCTCACTACCTAGTAAGTTAGGAGGGGGTATCACGATCTGACTACCTAGTAAGTTAGGAGGGAGTATCACGATCTGACTACCTAGTAAGTTAGGAGGGAGTATCACGATCTGACTACCTAGTAAGTTAGGAGGGAGTATGACGATCTCACTACTTAGTAAGTTAGGAGGGAGTATGACGATTTAACTACCTAGTAAGTTAGGAGGGAGTACGACGATCTCACTACCTAGTAAGTTGGGAGGGAGTATCACGATCTGACTACCTAGTAAGTTAGGAGGGAGTATGACGATCTAACTACCTAGTAACTTAGGAGTGAGTATGACGATCTCACTACCTAGTAAGTTAGGAGGGAGTATCGCGATCTGACTACCTAGTAAGTTAGGAGGGAGTATGACGATCTCACTACCTAGTAAGTTAGGAGAGAGTATGATATCAATAGGAACCACTGGTTCTGAAGAAAACTCCACCAGTTATACTCCCTGTAATTGGAGCGACCCCAGCACCTTTAGAATTAGAGGCGAACTCTACTCCGAACCCCACTGTGTCTTTTACTTCATTGATCTTAAGCATGGTACAATTGAAAATAAGGCGTGCTGTAAAGACCTCAATTGTCATCACACCAGAATAAATAGAATAAAGAAACCGATTATTTCCATGACGACCCCTGATGTGGTGACCGTATAAGTGTGAGTAATTTCATCTCTGTAGTGTACTTACTTTTAAAGTCGTATTGGTAAGTAAATGTGTAGAGACCAGGAGCATAAACGGAAAGTTTCAATGGCAAGGATTGCTTCGTCTTAACGCTGATATACAACATCGGGGAATTGAGCCAGATACTTCTATACCACATTGTTGGCATGACATGCTTCTCAGCTGTGTACACCTGCAATTAGACATTAAAAAAAAAAAAGTTCAAAAAACGTGAAAGGTTGGTTGTTGCAGACACTGCAGTCACATTTTAAAATATTTCTGAGAGTCAAGATTTAGTTAACAGCTTGGGTCCCAAACGTTTTTCTCTGGGCTGCACTTTCAGAATGAAAATTTTCTCGCGCCATATCGAATTTTTAATTGAAAAGAAATACCTTCAAAAACCAAAAATCAACTCTTAGCAATGCTTTATTGAATAAAGTACATTATTTTTAACTGGTTTTATTATTATGAACATTTCTTTGAAATAAAATACATTATATTACTGAATAAAATCTAGGAACGTCATCAACATTCTACAGGTGTCCATACATATATTTACCACATTACCACTTGCAACAAAATAAATAAGAAAATAGCCTTCATATTTATTGTTATCTTATGAATTTGATGAAAATTTCTCTAAATTCCTTGATTGTCTTTGAATTGTTCCTGCCACACCTGCCATTCTCTCGCACCGCACCAGTGTGGCGCGCCGCACCGTTTGGGAACTACTGAATTAACAGTTCAGATAATCGAAAAGTATCTTACTTGTCTTGTGGGAGCTAGAAAATAAAACTATCTGTGTTTCCCAGATGTGTGCAATGAAAAGGTACATCTGCTTATTTATATTTCCGGCTAGTCATAAATCGTAAGCTACAACACAACAGCATGGATGAGATTTCATTAGGCTATCAATCCCAGGTTTGTTCCAGGAATCTTGAATGAGACAAAGGAAGATTAGGACTAGTACTTCGTCTTCGTACAAGGCGATTCTTTTCAGGTTGTGTATGTTGCTATTAACCTCGTCATGTAAAACATATTGCTACAGAGACTATCACTGCCCGAATATGGCAATGTTTGGTCTGTATGTCCGTCCTTCCTTCCGTCTATCAATCTATCTATCTATCTATCTATCTATCTATCTATCTATCTATCTATCTATCTATCTATCTATCTATCTATCTATCTATCTATCTATCTATCTATCTATCTATCTATCTATCTATCTATCTATCTATCTATCTATCTAACTATCTATCTATCTATCTGTCTGTCTGTCTGTCTGTCTGTCTGTCTGTCTGTCTGTCTGTCTGTCTATCTATCTATCTATCTATCTATCTATCTATCGATCGATCGGTTGTCTGTATTACTATCTGTATATTAGTCTCCCTTCCTTGCATTGTGTTTGACAGTGAATCAAAGAACGTACATGTATATACATATATTTGTATTTGTTGTGGTTTCCTTTTTAGTCTATGACTCTGCCTATGTGGTTTCCCTTTTAGTCTATGACTCTGCCTATGTGGTTTCCCTTTTAGTCTATGACTCTGTCTATGGGGTTTTTCTTTTAGTCTATGACTCTGCCTATGTGGTTTCCCTTTTAGTCTATGACTCTGCCTATGTAGTTTCCCTTTTAGTCTATGACTCTGCCTATGTGGTTTCCATTTTAGTCTATGACTCTGCCTATGTGGTTTCCCGTTTAGTCTATGACTCTGCCAATGTGCGTCAAACAACTGACAAAATAAGTAATAGTCACGTAGCTACGAAATATATACACGATAAATTAGAAAGGACAGGTTTACAGTACATATTCCAATATAAAACTGATCACTTTATTAAAGATTACACATATTACAATTATGATGACAGCAGAGACCATGGCAATACTTATAGCACTATAAATAGTTTCAGTGAACGTTCCTCAGAAAATGACGGTTATAACACTTACTCTCAGGAATTTCAGTTTTAAATAACACTAACAGAGTTTCCGAGCAATTTCGGGGTCAAACAGTATCCAAACTTTTAATTTAAGAGAATGTGGCAGACTAGATATTGCAGAGGAGATATTAAGGTCTACTATATGTTTGTGTGTGTCATGAATACCGTAGAATCCTGAAACCAAATTTAAAAAAAAAGCCTTAGGAAATAGAAATAGAGCAATATAATCCAATATGGCCGCCGTTTCCATGACAACCGATGATGTAATACCATCAAACTCTTCATTATGCGCATCTATGATTAATGTAGATTAAGTTTGTGCATTTTCGTTGAAATCCTGAGATTAATAATGAAAATAGCATTTCAATGTACCCACCCCCACCCTCTTAAAGGCAGTTCTCGTTCTGAAATCCTCAGGGCTATAGTGTAATAGTAGAAGACACAAAGACACAAGGAGAAGAGCACTAGAGACATGTATTGTTCTTATTTAACTAGGGCTGCTGAACGTCTCGCTCTTGAGCAGCCACTACCAAGTTGAAAACTTCTTAGTATTAGAAAACATCACGCTGGTCTAAATCCATGTGATATTTAAATAGCTGTGGTATGTTTAAAAATCATTCGGTGTCTAAAAGATACTATAATAATAATCTCTGTATTAAAAATTAATACAACAGCGTTGCTAGCTAGTATCTTGTTCCGGGAAAAAAATAGTTGTAGCCATGAAACCCGACATAATTTTAAAAAACAATATCTGTCGGATTTTGGATTTGTTAAATTCGTTACGGTATAATTCTTATTTTTACTTCGTAACATACCTAGTATGGAATAAAAAATATATATATATATATATATATATTTGTTTTAAGACACGACTAAACATCTCTGTTCAGCCATCCAAAGTATACTTACCGCCAGGTTTATATTAGTATTCATGGCGAAGCGGAAGTTTAAACTCTTTAGCCCTTCTATACTTATGGCTAACGTTACACTTTCTAGATCCAACAACAGTTCATCATTTTCATTAAAGGGGTCAAGCCATAACCCTGCCGCTTTGAATCTTTGACTTGTGATGATCTTTTTCATGGGATATACCTGCATAAATAAATAAAAAAAATATATAAAAAACTAATATATATG
Organism: Oreohelix idahoensis; assembly: GCA_024509875.1. Taxonomy (NCBI): domain Eukaryota; kingdom Metazoa; phylum Mollusca; class Gastropoda; order Stylommatophora; family Oreohelicidae; genus Oreohelix; species Oreohelix idahoensis. The sequence goes on along the minus strand of JAMPIV010008266.1, from coordinate 44,169 downwards.
TAATAGGGTGGGCGAGAGATGATGATGCTGTTGTGATATGTGATCACTTTCTTGCAGACTCGCAACCGACTCGAACAACAATAAAACTCTTGATTCTAAGGCAGGGGCTGTATTTATTCATACAACCCTTTCAGTGACAAAGAGCAAAAAAAGCAAACATTAAACAAATAAACCAACAAACAAAACACCCAGCCAGTGCTCAATTGCTAACCTGAAAGGCAAACAAAACACTGACTAGTTAAAAGCATAATATACTACTGGACAAAAGTTAAGGGCCACCAAGAAAAACTCCACTATGGACCAATTAAATGTAACCAAGTGTAAACAATTTATTACAAAATAAAGTTGATTCATCCGTGGAAAAGATCAGTCAAGTGTTTTTTAATAATGTGTGACTTACTAACAAAAAGAAATTCAATTCACTTTTTCACCTTTTGAACTAGTGGGGCGTGTTGCAAAAACGACGAGTTTTTGCAGCAACAATGGCAATTTTCACGTGCGGGTTAAAGTGACCCAGTTTTTGGACATTTAAAAAAAATTAACCTAGTGCACACAGAAATGCACATTTCTACTGCGAATCTTACCAAACTGCTTTCGGTCTATGGCGCTCCCGTATTATATACGCCAAATAACCGCACCAGGGCTGGCGTGCTGGTGTAGTGATTTGTGCTGGCGTGCTGGGGTAGTGAATTGTGCTGCCGTAGTGATTTACGCTCGCGCACTTGCAAAGCGGCAGGCTCGTGTAGGACTATTTACTTCAGTTTCTTAACACACAAATATGAACGTCAGGGAGATTTTGGGGCGTTTATTATAGCCCCATCACACGCACACACACACACGTATATATATACATATATATATATATATATATATATATATGTATATATTATATATATATATATATATATATATATATATATATATATATATATATATATATATGACCTAGTTGACTCATTGCAGGAAAATCTCACTGTTGACACAGTGACAGGAAGGGGGGCTGAGAAATGGCTTCGTGCAGGATAAGACAGTTCCCAGTGATAGCCAAGAACGGTAGCGCAGTATTTTATGTCTGCATAATTGGAGAGCCCGCTTGGTTGGCGGAGAATATACAGTATGCCACGCGTGTCTTTCTACTAGCTTGGGACCAGATGTGACGACCCTTTAAATGCAAGCCAACCTGGAAAAACTCCAGCTCATGATTTCAACTCACTTTTCAAAATGGCAGAAAAACAACAGGAACAGTCTAGATCTACACACGGCTGTTTGCGAGCGATCTTTTAGTTATTTCCCCTTTTTCCCCGACCGCGCTATTTATAGCCCACTTGACAGAGGTCACGTGGTCAGCTTCCTAATGGGAAAAACATGTGGCGATGTTTACTTTTGATAGGGCTTAATTAATGCTTTTAGGCTACTTTATTATTATAAATACCAGCTTTAATTTTGCGTAAAGCTAGACTAGAAATGTTAGAGTAAATTTTAGAACAAGAACAAACATTTTATCACAATTAGAACAGAAGATATAATAGTCTGAAATAGTGTAAAATTTACGTTTTTTTTATATTTTGTTATGGTTTGTTTATATACAATTTTCACTAAATCGGTCACAATCAACATGCATAACAAATTACAGAAATCAAAAGTAGAAAACCTGCAGAAAATGGATATCAAAGATTTGTTTTGGTTTCATGCGTCAAACATTAATTATTGAAAGTTTAAATTGCAAGTCCACATTTATTACCTTAAAATAACACACCCAATGGTCCCCAAAACATGTATGAATTGCTTTTATGCTACTTTATTATTATAAATACCGGCTTTAATTTTGCGTAAAGCTAGACTAGAAATGTTAGAGTAAATTTTAGAACAAGAACAAACATTTTATCACAATTAGAACAGAAGATATAATAGTCTGAAATAGTGTAAAATTTAGGTTTTTTTTTTACATTTTGTTATGGTTTTGTGAACGGATTGATGACGTCATTATATAAAAGATACCCTCAATTCTATCTAACATAAGAGACAACAGAGACTGATGACGTAATTCATAATTAACCTATAAAACAAAAGAAACTTAACATAGACACAAAAGACAGTTATAGGAAATGACGACAAGATGACGGTAACGTTACTAGTGCAGTAACGATGACATATACATAAATGGTGCACAAATAATTGTAACCAGTGGTTTTAGCCAATAGATTCATTGGGATAAAAGACATCCGTTATGAAGACTAATGTTTAGCAGTCTTTAGCTACTGACCTTGCAACGAGATGGTCGTGATATTGAGACAGACCGATGTTGAAGTAGACTCAGATAGACTCAAGCTATTTTATCCCCTGACATTGGACAGTGTATTTCTTGCTTTGACGCAGAAATGGTATGAATTCGCTCGATGTGATATATTATGAATTCGCTCGATTTGATATATTATGAATTCGCTCGATTTGATATATGTCAATGACAAACAGCCATTTGTGTTTAAGATCGAACATTGTTAGAATAGTTTTTGGAACATATTTATTTTGGAGATTAGCTCCCTAATTGTCTTCCACTCTCCCATCGTTCAAAATACACCAGCTTCTTAGTTGGTTTTGACGATGACATTCTGCATTACACAACAGCTACATACGAAACTGGAATAATACCAAATACTCTTTGGTACCAGTTTCCAACGTAATATAATAGAGTAGGACATTGTAATCTGCAACCGACACTATAATTATATGATCAAATCGTCTGTGAAAATTGGAAGACTTGTAAAATAAAGTTATTGTTGGAACTTATATCATGGATTAGTTCTGCATTCAGTTTGGATGATCTCTGATGAAAGAGTACTACATTATATGTCACACAAAGTCCAAGGAAACCGAATCAAATAAAAACCTGGGTCCCGTAAAATATCGAAGAGAATTTCTACCTCTGGTGAACCAAACCAGTACTCTCGTTTTATGACTCTTCAGAAACACTTATTAGAAGGAAAAAGAGAAAAGATAAAAATATAAAATAAACTTTACCCAGTATGTAAAACGGGTACATACTTAGAGGGCAAGATTGGGGCGCCCTGTCACATAGGAGGGGTAAATTGGAGCCGCGACAACCAGGATTCGGTGGACTGCTAGAAAATGACGCAACCGAACCCACACGTGGATAATTACATGGATGTTTTGCAAATGCAGCATAACCAACAACAGGCATTAATGATGCAGAACCTACAGCAAAATCAACCAGAAATGAATGCACATCAAATACCACTTCCAGTGGATCCAAATGAAACAAACCTAATGGCATTACGAAACATGACTGACACTCTTCAACGTGTTGACCAACATGCGAAATTTAACAATATAAAAAACTTTATCACACCGTTCAATGGGGATTCGAAAAGATTTCGACAATGGATGGTTGACGTGGATAAATTCGCCTACTTGATAGATGCAACTACAGACATTGACAAGAAGAAAATAATTTTTTTGTCATCAGAGGGCCTGGTCACAGATTTTGTCCGACGGCGGGAAAAGGCATTTCCGATGGAGACCTTTGAAGAACTCAAGAAAATATTGGTATCAAGATACTCAGAGATTACCGACGCTGAGCACGCGTGGACGATGTTAAGAAGAATAAAGCAAGATCGACACGAAAGTGTTCAAATGTACGGAGATAGGCTATTAAACCTCGCCGAAGATGCTTTTGTTGGAGGTAACATTCCATCAACTGATCTGGAAAAACATCTAGTTGGAATTTTTGTGGACGGACTGTATTCTAATTCACTGAAAATTCATCTACTCAGAAAAGATCCTCAGTCAATAACTACCTCAATACAATTAGCTGTTTATGAGGAGAATGTGAAGAAAAGATTCCAACAACGGATTGGAAGGTGTCCGCTACCAGAGTATGAATACCAACATACCCAACATGATCAACAAATGCACCAATCTATGGAAATTGATCATTCCAGACATCGATGGGACATAAATCAAGAACATCACAGAAGATCATTCAATAACTCATACCAGAATCAGAGAAGTCCAGCACTACAGAGTAACCACAGAAGAGACTACAGAATGCACAATGTAGAACCCCAACAACCAACCACCGTCTGTTTTAACTGTGCAGGTCAAGAACATGTAGCAGGGAATTACAGAAATTCACAGCCCAGAAATCATTTTGGGGACAACAATTCAAGACCAGAAATACATCATAGAAATTATCAGTATCAAAATCACTATCAGACAAATAATAATAGAAGACATCATCAAAACAGAAATGACTCCCAACCAACCTCAAGGAGAATGGGAAACGGAAGGACGTCACATTAACAGAGATCGGATGTGATGGTCTGCAGAATCGATCTCTATCTGATAAACCAGCGACATTAAAAGAAGATCAAGCCTACATAAATATTATCCCAGACCCTTGTTCTTGCATTTTAAAAATAGGAAAACAAAACTTCAGAGCTCTCGTAGACACTGGCGCGACGGTTAGTTTGATTAGAGAGAAGTTGTACCATCAGATAAAACACATGACGAAGTTCTCAAGACATACAGTAAGAATGAAATCAGTAACGGGACAGGATCTGAAAGCATTAGGAACTGCCTATATACATTTCAAAATGGGAGAAGAAATGCTAGAACACTCATTTATTATAACGAGAGGACTGTCTAGAAATTTTATAATCGGGAGAGACTTCCTTAGAAAGAATAATGCCAGAACATACTTTGATTTGAAACAGCTCAGAATAAATGGCAGTTATATACCTCTACAAGATGACGTACATATCGCAACGTTGATAAGAACTGCCGCTCCAGTAACTTTGAAGCCGAGTTCTATCACTGTAACAAAGACTCGAATAAAAAACTCACCTGATGTAAATATAGGACAGACAATCTATGTATCTCAGATGGAGAATGAAGAAACGGATGATCCACATGTGGAAATACAAGATGGCATTGTAATAGTGAGTAAGAACAGAGACTTTCCTATAATGATTGTTAACTCTTCAGGAACCACTCTTACTATCCCAAGAGGAAAGATTGTAGGACAAGTTCAAATACCAAAGGATGAGATCTCCCACAAACTATCAAGTTACAAGGACGATTATGTGAACCTCTCTACTCAAACGTCATCCAAAACCTTTCCAAACACATTTCCTTCGGGGAATAAGAAGCGTCCCTATCCCATCTCCTCCCTCCAGTCCCAGAGAAGAGAGTATCACAGAAAATGTATTTCGAATGAGATTTCAGAAACAGACACCAGAGAGAAATGCACGAATTTCGATCCATACCTTGATGAAAGAGATAGAGACATATTAAACGAGACATATGGAAGGAAGAGTAACTATTGCTCCTCTAAAAGCAGATATTATACTGTGGAGTCAGTTTCTGCTTGGCCGAATAGAAGGAGTGGCAAATTTTATAACAAATCATATTATCCCTCAAAACCAGCTTGTCAGAACCAAATGACGAGAAATCAATACAGTCTTCTCAAAAACAACAATGATGAAAATCCAGACAGGATGAAAGTTTTACTAGAACAATTACATACTACTGAAGAATTTCAGAATAGACTGGAGAATTTCATAAAGAAACATAAAGATGTATTTGCAATCTCTGATATGGAGTTGGAGAGAACAAATACCGTCACAATGGAAATACATACTACATCGGAAGAACCAATAAGTCTTAGGCCATATCATACTCCTCTAAAAAATAGAGAAATCGTAGAGAAAGCTATCCAGGAAATGTTAGCGGCTGGTATTATTGAAAGATCCCGCTCACCATGGTCATCCCCCATAGTAATAGTCACCAAGAAAGACGGAACTCACCGATTTTGCTGTGACTATAGGGCATTGAACAAAATTACTAAAACAATATCGTATCCTCTACCCCGCATAGACGACATTTTGGCGATGCTTGGGAAATCCAATTGGTTCACCTCATTAGACGCTCGATCAGGATTTTGGGCTATTCCTATGTCCGCGGATGCAAAACAGAAAAGCACGTTCTGTTCTCACATGGGATCTTTTTCATGGTCTGTGATGCCTTTTGGGTTAAAAACAAGTCCAGCCAAATACATGAGTTTGATGGATGAAGTTTTACAAGGGTTACACAAATTTGCATCAGCTTACATAGACGATATTTTAATACACACCAATGGAACCATTGAGGATCACCTTAAACATGTAGAGACTGTCTTCGACAGATTACGTTTACACAAAGTGAAGTTAAAATTGAGTAAATGCAGCTTTCTACAAAAAGAGATCAAATATTTAGGTTTCATAGTAAATCAGAATGGAATCAGACCAGATGACGATAAAATTGCAGCAATACAGAAGATACCTCCACCAACGAATGTAAGGCAAGTGAGAGGATTCATAGGATGTTGTGCTTACTATCGAAAACACATAATCAATTTCTCAAAAGTAGCCGAACCTTTGCTGAATTTAACCAGGAAATATGCCAAATTCAGGTGGGAAGAAAAATGTCAGAAAGCATTTGACTACCTAAAGTCAGCACTAATCACAATACCTTTTCTGGCACATCCAGACTGTGGTGAAGTGGGATGTTATAAATATTTATAGGGGACTTAGTGTACTGACTGAGATCAGCTGTGAAGGTATCTATATCTATTAAGAGTAGTGTATTATAGATAACCTTACTTGCTACCACATATCTCTATATCTCAGTCAGAATTATTCTGGAATAGTGTGATGCTACGTTATGTGTCTAGGGTATGTGTATGATGAAGTGTAAGTCACAACAACAGACAGATAAACAATTTAATTTAATCCACTACTCTTGACAACACTGTGACACTCACATACATATAACACTCTATGAGAATATCTTAAAGGAGTCACTGATAACTTTTCAAATAACAATATGTATTCATTACTGGCATGAATGAATATGTGTCCTGATTCAACTACAAGGGAACCAGGAATCACAATCAATTTAAATTACAAGTTATGTACAGAATGTATTTAATATGAATATTGTAGTGACATATATTATTACAAATGTTCTATGTGTGTCAGTTGTGTAGTAGTAAAATGAGGTAATACTGGTTTTGTTTTGTTCAAGCTCTGTTGGTATTTGTCATCATGACTTCAATAGTTTGTCTTTAGGGACTAGTATTGGAGATGTTCACAGTTCCTGATTTTAAGACAAGTAAATTCCCCTCTTAATGTTAATTTTACAAAGTCAGTTCAAGATGAGGGGACATAATGTTGAGCTCAGCTGGCCAAGTTAGCTTATCTGGCGTGATGGCGGCAGGAAAGGACTCCTCTGCTCGAATTCTCCTCTGGGCTCTGGAGACACCTCACTGATAGCTAAAAGGACCAAGGAGTATGCTGTCCGACACTGGATTCAGCAAAGCTCTGACCAGGTGCTGCTCAGTACCATCAAGACCACTGTCCCTGAAATCAAGAAGGATGTACCTTCTACTTCATAACTAACTTAAACTCTCTTGTTACACTGATCACAATACAGCACAAACATTGAGTTCAGAGCGTTAGGCCAACTGTCAGCTTCATTTGAAATACTTTATTCCAGTATTACCCTTCTTAATGGTTACTACGCCTCTGCACTTCCAGCATTATTTCTTTCTAGTCAATCATCCAGGTGTCAGTGTACTGTTTGGCCATTCCATGCCGTTTTACTTCTCTCCGACACCCTCTGTTCAGGCTGGAGCATTACAGGCTTTACCTCACGTTTGCCACTGAACTACACATATATATACAGGCATAAATCAACAATTCACATTCAATTTTCATTAAAAGATATTGAATGGTTCAAGCTTACCACAATTCATACGAATAAACACAGATACGTTGATTAGCAATGAATTCTGGCACAAACTGGCACAAATTTCCATCTGCCTATGTTCCAGGCTTTTATTTAGCACAATTATGAGCTGGCTTCAACGCACTGTTGCTTTATCAAGCTTATTTAAACAAGTGGTCTCGAACTAACGCTCCCAAGTGTGTATATCAGCGAGACTGGCCAATGAGCCACGTTTCGACAAGTGTTTGAAAAAATGTTACCTTTTCCCGTTTCCCCTAACAACCAAGATAGTATTTATAGCCCGACCAATCGTGGTTAGGCTTTCATTTGTTGCGCTCCAATCAATTTGGAGTTTACATGGTAGGCTATTTATGTAACGTAAGGTTTTTTTCAAACACGTTAAAAAAAAATCTTATGAGCAGAAATGATTTTATGCTGTCAGGCACCCCCAATATTTTATTTTGGGTATAATTTATTAATTCCTGGACTATTTGCGTAACGTTTTACATATTATTTGTCAGCAAGCCCTAAGGAACCCAAAATTTTAAAAGAGCTACGTGGCTGCGTTCAAAATATGTATTTTCTACCTCCTGTTTCGAAGATGTGCTGTCTGGGTACTGTTATGTTTTCAACCGTAAACCCATCTAATGTTATCTTTTCTAATAAGAGTTTTTTATGATTTATAAACCTAACTCTGGGAAAGGGTAGTGTATTTTATCACTGTCCGTCTGAAAAAGTTAGTGCTTGTAGACTTACACGCGTGATAGTAGTAATTGTGTATCGCGCGACGCGTGTTTAATGTTCGGCTTTCTGCCTCTCCCTTCTCTTTTTATCCCTTTAGTCCATCTGTTCGTTCGTTTTGGTAACGCAGTATAATTAATGTTAGGATTAATTTAGGTCATTACGCAGTACGTCTCAATGTTTTTCTTAGAAATGCAGCACACGTTTCATTGAAGAAGGCGGGTAATAATACAGTAAGCTTTTATATCAACGTGAAAGCGTTACAATTTGCAGACGAAGCAGAAAACAAGGGGGATTTCGAGTACATTCTTTGTGACAGCACTGTCATTTTACCATTGCTCTTCTCTTTATTAATTTTATTTGTTAGGCTTCATATTTACCTAATAATTTATATATGTGGATTAGAATATTTCATGACACCTCCCCTCTTAAAACAGACATTATATGTCAGTCCTTTATTCTATATACACATAGAGAAATTTATTATTATTTCTGGGGTTTACGGTGATTCTCATCACACGGATGGCGGCTTAAAAAATCCGCTCCCAGATTGGTTTTTCCAGATATATACTCAATGCTAAAATTATATGGAGCCAGAAGCAAAGACCATCGGAGTAACCTAGAGTTCTCATGCTTAGCCTGTGCTAAAAACGATAAAGGTTTGTGGTCTGTTTGCAACTTAAATGCCTTCCCATATAGATAAATATTGAATTTCTTTATTGCCCATATTACTGCAAGACATTCTTTTTCGCTAGTTGAGTAGTTGATTTCAGCTTTATTCAACTTTCTGCTAGCATATGCCACTGGGCTTAATTCCCCATCCAATGCATCTGATTTCTGTAGTAGAGTTGCACCTAACCCAATATTACTTGCATCCGTCCTTACTATGAATTCTTGACTTAAGTCAGGTAATTTCAAAATGGGTTTACTTGTGAGCTTTTCCTTCAATTCTTGGTAAGTCATTTCACATTGTGGTGTCCATGTAATGCGATCTGGATGTCCTTTACGTGTCAATTCAGTTAACGGTGCACATATGGAATTAAAGTTTTTGATATACTTCTGGTAGAAACCACATAATGAGACAAAGGATCTCACGTCCTTCTTGGTTTGTGGTCTCGGGGCTTTCTGTAGTTTCTCTAAATTCTTTGGGTCAGGGGTCATGTTTCCCTGATAAACTGTGTGTCCCAAAAATTCCAATTCTTTACATCCAACGCAACATTTGGTTGGTCGGGCTGTTAAATTTGCCTCCCTAAGTCGATCAAACAGCATGTTCAGAGAGTCAATGTGTTCCTCAAATGTTTCTGTTGCTATAAGGATATCATCCATAAAATTTGTTATACAGGGATTATTCAGAGGATCCAATAATTTTCTCATCATTCTAGAGAAGACACTAGGCGCATTCTTCAATCCAAATGGCAATCTATTAAACTCATAGTGTCCTTCTGAGGTACTAAAAGCTAGGTATGGTCTAACCTCAGGCTTTACTGGAATCTGATAGTATCCTTTACTCAGATCCACTTTTGAGAAATATTTAGCTTTATTTAGTCTGGCAAACAGCTGATTTGTATCCGGCAATGGATCCACCTGTCCTTCTGTAATAGCATTCAGTCTCCTGTAATCTATACAGAGTCTATGTTCTCCAGAGGGCTTCCTTAAGAGTACAACACCGGAACTATACGAAGACTCACTGTGCGAAATAATTCCTTCCTTCAACAGATAGTCTATCTCTTCCTTCAAAGCTTTTTCCTTAGCAAACGGAATCGAATATGGTTTCATACAGACAGGTGTGGAGTCTATGAGTTTCATATCATATTCCAATAGGTTTGTATGCCCTGGTCGGTCTGTTAACACCTCTGCATGATTATTTAGAACCTGTTGCACTCTCTCTTTCTGAGTTTTCGTTAAATGTGTACTGATTTTCACCTGTGCTGCTGTCTCACAGGGGTGTAATGGATATTCAAATGATGAAAGTGGTTCCTTTTTCATCTCCATGGCGATGGACAAGGTCAACAAGTGTGTCTCTTCCTGATGTTCTCTTTCCAAATATTTCTTCAGGAGATTCACATGATAGATTTTTTCTTTCCCCTTCTTATCTATCTTATAATTTGTTCTAGACACCTTCTCTAGAACTGTATATGGACCCTGCCATCCAATTTGTAACTTATTCTGACTCCCGGGCAAAAGAAGCAGTACTTTCTCTCCCACAGCCAAATTTCTGTCTTTCGCCTTCCTGTTATAATAGGCAGCATGTTTCTTCCTGGCTTGTTTCAAATTTTCATTGGCAAGTTTCCAGCCAGTTTTTAACCGAGTGGTCAGCTCATTCACATATTGGTATGAAGATGTAATGTTTTCCTCTGCCTTTTCATCAGTCCACGTTCTTAACAAAGCTACATATGGACCTTTAATTGTGTGGACCTATTTGTCCATGCACCGGTATGGTCTCTTCCACTCGAAGCTTTATAGTGATGATTTTTCCTCCCAGAATTATCATTCACAAAACGACCGCTACCAATTTTTCTTTTGGGGCTTTCTCCCCACTTAAAATTCTTGATGAGAGATTTCCTCTCTACATCCTCTTCCTCCAGTTTGTTTAAGTCCGATTGAGGGATTTTCGGCTTATCCTGGGGTAAGACATCTTTTTGCACTCTCCGCATAGTGGCCATTGTAAAACAGTTAAGTGAAGCTTGTCCGTGAAAAGGGGCTTCCCATTCCATTTGGTCCACTTTATCAAATCTATTTTTCTTTTTATTATCAGGCCTAATTTTGCCCCGTGGCGTGTCCAGGTCCTGATCCATGTTCCCACTTGTGGGTGTTCCCTCATGTGCTATGCTACACCTTTCTACAAAATTCTCAATGTCCCATCTTGCTTTGGGCCAATAATAATTGTGAGCCACCTTTTGAATGATGGTACCTATCTTCTCATGGTCCCCATCTGGTTTCACATGTAGGCTCCTTATTAATTCTGTCCTATATCTTTTTGGAAGAACCAGCTGTCCGTGACCATTGGATCTAGCTCCAGTCTTCCTATACATCAACTTGTTTTTCATGTAAAAATCTCCCTTGCCTGGAGTTGTATGACAAGTTGACAATTTTCTGAAACAAGGCTTGAGTGTTTTATCCCCAGCCTGTGCCTTCCTCATCTCTTCTGGAGTGGTATCTAACATAATATCCTCCTCCTGTCTTGAGGTCGACCTGACCTGAAGGGTTGCCATATACACAGGTTTCCTTCTGCAACGGTCAGTGTCATGATTGTCCATCTGACAATTCTTACACCACCTTTTTCCTTGGTTGAAAGATTTTCTTTCATCATATTTCCTTTCATCGAATTGTGGGAATTTATTTTTATTTTCATACCGTGGCCTATCAAATTGGTGCTTACCTTTATTTTGATCCCTAGGATCAAATTTATTAAAGTTCTGTGGTGCCCTAAAGTTATCCACCTGTTTCTTTTTATTACCTGTTACCTCTGCTTGAGCTGCTTGATACCTTTCAGCAACATTTAGCAACTCACCCAGCCTCTCTGCACCTTGTTCCATGAGAAACTTTCTCAGGTCTGGAGCCATGGACTCTCTTAGTTGCTCTATAAGGACCATTTCCTTAAGATCTTGGGTTTTCCCCAGAGAAGTCCATTTCTCCAAGTATGTCTCTATTCGTGCAGAGAACTGGTGATAGGTTTCACCTGACAGTAGTTTAGCATTCCTAAATTTTTTCCTGTAAAATTCTGCATTCTTTTCATACCTTAACAAAAGAGCCTGCTTTAGCATGTCATAATTTTCCTGATCACCTCTGCTCATTTTTGCAAAAACTTCATAAGCTGCCCCACGAAGTCCCTGAGATAACTTTAAGCTCCACCTTTCTCTCTCTAACCCATACGTGGTAGCTAATAGTTCATACCTATTTATATAGCTCTCAATATCATCGTCTTTCTCAACAAAATGATCTAAATGAAAATTCATAGCTGAGGTTGAGGCTCCTTGAGTAACCGTAGCATCAGAGGCAAAGGGACTGGCACCATTTTCAGGAGCATGGCCTTGAAACTCAAACTCCCTTAGTCGTAACTCATGTTCCCTTTGTAATCTCTTCTCCTCCTTTTCTGCTTCCCTTTCTGCAGCTAATCTCTTCTCTTCCCTTTCTGCAGCTAATTTCTTCTCTTCCCTTTCTGCAGCCTGTCTTCTTTCCTCGGCTTCCAATCTTTTGCCTCTTTGTCAGCCTCAATCTGCAACCTCTTAGTCTCAGCCTCAGCTTGCAACCTCTTAGTCTCAGCCTCAGCTTCAAATTGTAACTTCTTAATTTCCCTTTCAGCCTCTAACTTTCTTTCGGCTTCTTTTTCTAATCTTCTTTCTTCGCGTTCAATAAATTTGTCACATTCCGTTGTGACATAGGCAACCATAACTTGCCCATCTAATCCTAACTCTTTTGCAGTCTGAACCGCAGCAGATCGAAATTTGGCCAGGTCCGCCATTGTCTATCAGGTAAATTTATACAATGTCTAACCAACAATTCAATTTCTAACTATATATCTAATGGACAACACAGGCACCGTGAGCTCAACCTTATTTAATTCCACCCAAGGATACCTTTTAATTCTTATATTCCCTGAAGTGAATTACCCCCAATATTTTTAATAGTTAAAGATTCAAAATCCCAAGAGCGAGACCCCAATATATGTGGTGAAGTGGGATGTTATAAATATTTATAGGGGACTTAGTGTACTGACTGAGATCAGCTGTGAAGGTATCTATATCTATTAAGAGTAGTGTATTATAGATAACCTTACTTGCTGCCACATATGTATATATCTCAGTCAGAATTATTCTGGAATAGTGTGATGCTACGTTATGTGTCTAGGGTATGTGTATGATGAAGTGTAAGTCACAACAACAGACAGATAAACAATTTAATTTATTCCACCACTCTTGACAACACTGTGACACTCACATACATATAACACTCTATGAGAATATCTTAAAGGAGTCACTGATAACTTTCAAATAACAATATGTATTCATTACTGGCATGAATGAATATGTGTCCTGATTCAAATACAAGGGAACCAGGAATCACAATCAATTTAAATTACAAGTTATGTACAGAATGTATTTAATATGAATATTGTAGTGACATATATTATTACAAATGTTCTATGTGTGTCAGTTGTGTAGTAGTAAAATGAGGTAATACTGGTTTTGTTTTGTTCAAGCTCTGTTGGTATTTGTCATCATGACTTCAATAGTTTGTCTTTAGGGACTAGTATTGGAGATGTTCACAGTTCCTGATTTTAAGACAAGTAAATTCCCCTCTTAATGTTAATTTTACAAAGTCAGTTCAAGATGAGGGGACATAATGTTGAGCTCAGCTGGCCAAGTTAGCTTATCTGGCGTGATGGCAGCAGGAACGGGCTCCTCTGCTCGAATTCTCCTCTGGGCTCTGGAGACACCTCACTGATAGCTAAAAGGACCAAGGAGTATGCTGTCCGACTCTGGATTCAGCAAAGCTCTGACCAGGTGCTGCTCAGTACCATCAAGACCACTGTCCCTGAAATCAAGAAGGATGTACCTTCTACTTCATAACTAATTTATATTCTCTTTTACACTGATCACAATACAGCACAAACATTGCGTTCAGAGCGTTAGGCCAACAGTCAGCTTCATTTGAAATACTTTATTCCAGTATTACCCTTCTTAATGGTTACGACGCCTCTGCACTTCCAGCATTATTTCTTTCTAGTCAATCATCCAGGTGTCAGTGTACTGTTTGGCCATTCCATGCCGTTTTACTTCTCTCCGACACCCTCTGTTCAGGCTGGAGCATTACAGGCTTTACCTCACGTTTGCCACTGAACTACACATATATATACAGGCATAAATCAACAATTCACATTCAATTTTCATTAAAAGATATTGAATGGTTCAAGCTTACCACAATTCATACGAATAAACACAGATACGTTGATTAGCAATGAATTCTGGCACAAACTGGCACAAATTTCCATCTGCTTATCTTCCAGGCTTTTATTTAGCCCAATATAAGCTGGCTTCAACGCACTGATGCTTTATCAAGATCATTTAAACAAGTGGTCTCGAACTAACGCTCCCAAGTGTGTATATCAGCGAGACTGGCCAATGAGCCACGTTTCGACAAGTGTTTGAAAAAATGTTACCTTTTCCCGTTTCCCCTAACAACCAAGATAGTATTTATAGCCCGACCAATCGTGGTTAGGCTTTCATTTGTTGCGCTCCAATCAATTTGGAGTTTACATGGTAGGCTATTTCTGTAACGTAAATTTGTTTCAAACACGTTAAAAAAAAATCTTATGAGCAGAAATGATTTTATGCTGTCAGGCACCCCCAATATTTTATTTTGGGTATAATTTATTAATTCCTGGACTATTTGCGTAACGTTTGACATATTATTTGTCAGCAAGCCCTAAGGAACCCAAAAATACTAATTTAAAGGAGCTACGTGGCTGCGTTCAAAATATGTATTTTCTACCTCCTGTTTCGAAGATGTGCTGTCTGGGTACTGTTATGTTTTCAACCGTAAACCCATCTAATGTTATCTTTTCTAATAAGAGTTTTTTATGATTTATAAACCTAACTCTGGGAAAGGGTAGTGTATTTTATCACTGTCCGTCTGAAAAAAAAAGTTAGTGCTTGTAGCCTAACACGCGTGATAGTAGTAATTGTGTATCGCGCGACGCGTGTTTAATGTTCGGCTTTCTGCCTCTCCCTTCTCTTTTTATCCTTTAGTCCAACTGTTCGTTCGTTTTGGTAACGCAGTATAATTAATGTTAGGATTAATTTAGGTCATTACGCAGTACGTCTCAATGTTTTTCTTAGAAATGCAGCACACGTTTCATTGAAGAAGGCGGGTAATAATACAGTAAGCTTTTATATCAACGTGAAAGCGTTACAATTTGCAGACGAAGCAGAAAACAAGGGGGATTTCGAGTACATTCTTTGTGACAGCACTGTCATTTTACCATTGCTCTTTTCTTTATTATATGTATTTGTTAGGCTTCATATTTACCTAATAATTTATATATGTGGATTAGAATATTTCATGACACAGACATCACAAAACCCATGATCATCTATAGTGATGCTTCCGACACTGCAATTGGAGCTTGTTTGGTACAAGAAATATCACCAAATGAACCACCAGGGATTGTCAATATTCTTCAAGAAAAACCGATAGCCTTTCTTTCACATGCTTTAAGCAGAACTCAACGAAAATGGACGACAACAGAGAAAGAAGCTTATTCAATTCATTATGCTTTGCAGAAGTTCGACTTTTATATCAGAGGAACGTCGGTTATCATAAAAACGGATCACCAACCTCTAGTAAATTGGCTTACTAAACCCCAAGAACAACCAAAAAAGCTTCAGACATGGGCTATCAATTTGCAAAATTACGATACCAAGATCGAGTATTTACCTGGTAGACTAAACACATGTGCAGATTTATTATCGAGAATATCATATCCTGAACCTACAGACGTGGACGATCTGAAACAACAAGACTTAACTGAAATAGATGATAATGCGAAAGAAATCTCCGCCATTGACTTCATCCAACATAGTCAAGACACTGAGCCTCCTGATAGTCAAGAACAGAAAACACAACCTACGGAGAACTCGAGAACTGATGATGGCGATGAATCTAGAGATTTTGAACAGAGACTAATCTTCAAGAAGGAACAACTGAAAGACGAAGCATTAACCAAGATTATAGTACAAGTACGTACCAATCCGAAAGAAAAGAGAGACTATGTGATATTACCTGAAGACAATATTTTATATCATGTCAGTCCTAGAGAAAATGGATTACTGCAGAAATGTATCCCCACATCATTGGTACCAACTGTATTGAAACAATTTCACGATGACAATGGTCACTTCGGACGCGATAAAACCCTCGACGTCATTACAAAGAGATACTATTGGCCAACTATGATAAAAGATATCATAGAATATGTAGGAACGTGTAAAATTTGTAAACTCAGAAATATGAGAATGATTAGAGCACCGATTCAGGAAATGTCATATCAACATTATCCCATGGAAGTCGTTAGTCTAGACATATCGGGACCGTATCCAGTTACATTGTCCGGACAAAATACATATTACACCTGGTGGATCAATATTCTGTGTGGCCAGAGAGCTTTCCTTTAGAAAATGCTACTTCAGCTCTCATTACAGACATCTTCTTACAACAATTCATTCCGAGACATGGCTGTCCTCAGAGAATAATAACCGACAATGGCAAACAGTTCATAGGAGATCCTTTTGCCTCAACAGCAAGAAAAATGAATATAAAACACACGAAAACCTCATTTTATCATCCAGAATCAAATGGAAGAAACGAAAGGATGCACTCTACCCTACATGACATATTAGCAAAACTTACGGAAGGTAACAGTCAATATTGGGATATATACATAAATCAAGCCTTAGAAGCCATCAGAATGAACATCAATGACTCAACAGGATTTTCGCCTTTTTACTTACTTTATGGCCGAGAACCAAATTTTCCTTTGGATAACATCTTGCTTCCCCAGAGGAAATATACAGGTGAATGTCCGATACAGATTATTTTGCAGCAAAAACATAGGGCACATGTTATTGCTCACAGAAACGTCCGAAAAGCTTTTGCTAAACGAGCCAGGATCCCTAACAAAACCTCTACACTGCAAGAATTCAAGCCTGGTGACCAAGTATACTATAAGAAGCATGTTAGGACGGATAAATTTGACAACCGATGGTTACCCGGATACAAAATATTGGAATAAACTTCTCCAACTAATTATATCTTGTGGAACGAAGAACGCAATTCCACTACAAAAGCTCACGTCAATCAGATGCGACTTGATGATCACCGACCGCTTGATATACCAGAGACGAAGTTCCAGAGACCAACTCGTTTGTCTACGTTAGCCCAACCTCCATCTTCTTCTTCATCTTCTTCGGATGCAGTGGACACATCAGAACATTCTTCCTCAGAGTCAGAAATTGTACCACATCGTTTGGATCATGCGATTCAAAGAGCTAAAGATTGTAGAAGTTCGTCATCAAGTGAAGATAACGTTCCCCTACAAGAACTTAGAGAGCGTCTCATTTCAAGACAAGAACGTATTGCTGCTGATGAAAGAATCGAACATAATGAAACAAGTATGAATCTTGATTTTCCTCAATCTACACTATCAAAACCATCCGATATCGATTGCTCCAAACCCGTAGTTTCAGAAAATGATTCAATGACTACAGCTTCGAATACTACCTTGATGGACATAAACGAAACGCGAAAATTAGCAGATAAACGGAGATACGATTCTTCATTTTCCGATTCCATCCCTGTAGCCAAGCTTCCGAAATTTTCGCAAGATCAAATATATGTCAAACCTAAAAAACGTAGAAGAAAACCGAATTCCTCACGCCTCTCGTGTGATGTAGACATGATTATTGATGATTCTTCACATCTCACACCTATGGTTCAAGTTCCTCGCAATGTTTCACCCCACGTGGATAAGGGCATGCTTTTATCTCAGCTCATGTCATTATTAGCTGACAAACTGTAACTTGCATTTTGGCAGAAACGTTTCCCCTTTACATAAACCTTTGCGGAGCTACGACAAATTTCATACATCGTGATTCAACTAGATTCTAGTTTGTAAGGGAGGTATCTGACTCCACGACTACGTTATTACTCATCACTCAAAGACCTTACTGAAACTGATCCAGCTTTAAGAGACCTTGGGCTCTTCATCGTGTTGTGAAGCCGAACAGTTGATGCCTATGTTGTCTTTCTAAAAGTCCTTCATCAGGATTTAAACCAAATGAAGAGGTCCTTGCCACATTTACGACCTGTTCTATGTGATACTTCAGCCAATGATGTGCTTTCAGACATTCGCTCTTAAGTTTTCCCCATACATGCACGATATGAAGTGTTTTATGATTATTATTATTACTCTAAAATTAAGATGCTACATAGATAGACCGACTGATAGTACCGGAAAATGTCTCTTGAGATACATTTTTATGGCATGGGGACATATGTGAACGGATTGATGACGTCATTATATAAAAGATACCCTCAATTCTATCTAACATAAGAGACAACAGAGACTGATGACGTAATTCATAATTAACCTATACAACAAAAGAAACTTAACATAGACACAAAAGACAGTTATAGGAAATGACGACAAGATGACGGTAACGTTACTAGTGCAGTAACGATGACATATACATAAATGGTGCACAAATAATTGTAACCAGTGGTTTTAGCCAATAGATTCATTGGGATAAAAGACATCCGTTATGAAGACTAATGTTTAGCAGTCTTTAGCTACTGACCTTGCAACGAGATGGTCGTGATATTGAGACAGACCGATGTTGAAGTAGACTCAGATAGACTCAAGCTATTTTATCCCCTGACATTGGACAGTGTATTTCTTGCTTTGACGCAGAAATGGTATGAATTCGCTCGATGTGATATATTATGAATTCGCTCGATTTGATATATTATGAATTCGCTCGATTTGATAAATGTCAATGACAAACAGCCATTTGTGTTTAAGATCGAACATTGTTAGAATAGTTTTTGGAACATATTTATTTTGGAGATTAGCTCCCTAATTGTCTTCCACTCTCCCATCGTTCAAAATACACCAGCTTCTTAGTTGGTTTTGACGATGACATTCTGCATTACACAACAGCTACATACGAAACTGGAATAATACCAAATACTCTTTGGTACCAGTTTCCAACGTAATATAATAGAGTAGGACATTGTAATCTGCAACCGACACTATACTTATATGATCAAATCGTCTGTGAAAATTGGAAGACTTGTAAAATAAAGTTATTGTTGGAACTTCTATCATGGATTAGTTCTGCATTCAGTTTGGATGATCTCTGATGAAAGAGTACTACATTATATGTCACACAAAGTCCAAGGAAACCGAATCAAATAAAAACCTGGGTCCCGTAAAATATCGAAGAGAATTTCTACCTCTGGTGAACCAAACCAGTACTCTCGTTTTATGACTCTTCAGAAACACTTATTAGAAGGAAAAAGAGAAAGATAAAAATATAAAATAAACTTTACCCAGTATGTAAAACGGGTACATACTTAGAGGGCAAGATTGGGGCGCCCTGTCACAGTTTGTTTCTAATTCAATTTACACTAAAACGGTCACAATCAACATGCATAACAAATTACAGAAATCAAAAGTAGAAAACCTGCAGAAAATGGATATCAAAGTTTTGTTTTGGTTTCATGCGTCAAACATTAATTATTGAAAGTTTAAATTGCAAGTCCACATTTATTACCTTAAAATAACACACCCAATTGTCCCCAAAACATGTTTGAATTGCTTTTATGCTACTTTATTATTATAAATACCGGCTTTAATTTTGCGTAAAGCTAGACTAGAAACGTTAGAGTAAATTTTAGAACAAGAACAAACACTTTATCACAATTAGAACAGAAGATATAATAGTCTGAAATAGTGTAAAATTTACGTTTTTTTTTTTACATTTTGTTATGGTTTGTTTCTAATTCAATTTACACTAAAACGGTCACAATCAACATGCATAACAAATTACAGAAATCAAAAGTAGAAAACCTGCAGAAAATGGATATCAAAGTTTTGTTTTGGTTTCATGCGTCAAACATTAATTATTGAAAGTTTAAATTGCATGTCCACATTTATAACCTTAAAATAACACACCCAATTGTCCCCAAAACATGAGAGCTAACAATTATCTCAATCATACATCATGAGTTCTGATCCAGTCTGCGCAATGTTTTTCTAATATGTGCTGTTTATGAATTGTCTTACTGGGGAATAGCTTTCTGAACAAAGACATATAAGTCTCTATCGATGCTGTTATTGATTCTTTACTAATTGGTTTACTGTGTGATATTTTGTTGTGTACTTTCTCAAATGCTTCTTTCAGTGAGTTGAATTGTTCTTGGGCAATAAAAGCTATGTTAGTTATATCTTGTTTGTCTGTAATTTTCAGTGTTTGTGTAATGATTGCTCTTGTAAGATCTTTATAAACTTTTTGTGTGGGATATCTGTGGCAGTGATTCCCTATAAATGCTCTGCTATTATAAGCCTGTTGTATGATTTTGTGTTTGGCTAGTACGTTGTCCAAGTGTGAGCAAACTGGACCAGACCTAGTACATAGATCTTGAAACTGAAGTTTGGCCAGCGCATCTTGTGCATTTTCAAGTCTAACTTTAAAATTATCTGTCTCCTCCTTATCCTCACAAAGTTCAATACCTACCTGAAAAATTCAATTTTAGCTCCTAATTCTTCTGCCTATTTCCAGTTCCTACTAAATCTCTTCAAGTTCTTAAAAGTACTAATGTTTGCATGTATCTCTTGGAATTCTCAAATATCTTTGCGTCTATTGTATCAGCTACCTGTTCTAGAAGTCTGTGGTGTTTCAAAACAATGCCTAATAAAATATGAAGGTAAGGAGAAGCTACATTTTCAATTTCAATCTCTAACATTGGTTTGTGTAAACAATTATGATAATGTGCCACTTGCCTTTTATTCCCTTTCCCATATTTCATATATCTATTGTAATCTCTTATCAACATGGCCAAACTTCTTGGTTTGCAAGTTGTATGCAATCTGGATGTCTTTGATGAAAATGTTTGGTTTGTCTGGAGCTCAAGGAATATACCCATGTCTGTGGTGTCTCCAGCAAAACAAGGAAATAATCCCCGAATAAGAAAACAACAACTTGTTTACCGTCCCACTCTAAATATTTTAGTGACTCTATCTGAGCTTTCATGCCATTCATAAATATTTCTAAATTATCATATGTATCTCTGACTCTAGCCATTGATAAAAGGATGGTATTAGATTTAGAATTTGGTTTCTCTAAATTTACTACCTGCATTGTAACTTTGAATGAAAGAAGATATACAAACAGTTACTTAGAATTCTTTGGCAGCCGTCGTGTGCACAGGATTGTCTACCAAAGAACGCCAATGGAACAGTCCTTATCTCACAGACAATAAAAAAAAAATTCATATTATAAATAGAAGATTAACAAGACTTGAAAGATAGATCAAATTATGTGGAAGTAATCTATCTATAGCTTTACATGTTTTGTGACGCTTATATACGTAGCTAAATATCATTATAAATGAATGAAAATGCAAAAACGGATGGTGTTTACAAAAAGTTATTTTTTTACTACCTTATTTAAGATTTGTGAGTATCAGGAATGCGTTTACAGGGATTTAAATGCTATAAAATCTGGTGACAATATGCTTGTTCTTGTAATGCCACACTCACAAAACTGACTACCACACATTCTCAAGATATGAAACCAAAAAAAAAAGTATGTGGAAATAATCTTTAGCTTCCCTTCGAGAAGTCTTTATAATTATAAACTCAAACGAATGGGCCGATTTTTAGATATTAAATTAATAAAAAGATTACTTATTTTATGAATTTCCTTAAACGATGACGCTGTTTTCAAAAGTCTGTAACTCCGTCAAAACTAATTTCAAAGAAATAAAAATGCAATCAAAAATAGAACACAGAACAATGTTATAGTACACAAAAGAATTTTAGCGCTGTGTTTATCCAGAACGAGTGTGTAATGATTTATATTTTACTGATTTTACTCACACATCAGCTGATTTTCCCCGCCAAAAACTTAAATAGTCTTTTACGGTGCACACAAAATTGTATACCCGGTATCAGAATTCCGGTCACCGAAACTAAAAGAGCGCTCTGGTATAGGGCACAAACAGCCGTGTACAGTGTAGCTGATACTAATGAGGCTTCAACTTGCTAATGGCTGCAGATGATCGCGCAGTTTAACATCCCTAGTTACATAACAACAAAACAATCCTGTCCTCAAACACGTACAAGTAGAAATGTAATCATAACTACCCTTTGCTCAAATGCGTACGAGTAGAAATTTAATCATTACTACCCTTTCCTCAAACACTTCCAAGTAGATATATAATCATTATCACTCGTTCTCAAATACGTACAAGCAGTAGTGCAACCATATTTACCCTTTCCGCAAACACGTACAAGTAGAAATGTAATCATAACTACCCTTTCCTCAACCCCGTACAAGTAGAAATGTAATCATAACTACCTTTTCCTCAAACACATACAAGTAGAAATGTGATCAATACTACCCTTTCCTCTAGCACATACAGTTAGAAATGTAATAATTACTACCCTTTCCTCAAACACATACAATTAGAAATGTAATCATTACTACCCTTTCCTCAAACACGTACAAGTAGAAATGTAATTATAACTACCCTTTCCTCAAACACATACAAGTAGAAATGTAAACATTTTTACCCTTTCCACAAACACATACAGTTAGAAATGTAATAATTACTACCCTTTCCTCAGACACATACAATTAGAAATGTAATCATTACTACCCTTTCCTCAAACACGTACAAGTAGAAATGTAATCATAACTACCCTTTCCTCAACCACGTACAAGTAGAAATGTAATCATAACTACCCTGTCCTCAAACATTTACAAGTAGAAATGTAATAAAACTACCTTTTCGTCAAACACATACAAGTAGAAATGTAATCATTACTACCTTGTCCACAAACAAATACAGTTAGAAATGTAATAATTACTACCCTTTCCTCAAACACGTAAAAGTAGAAATGTAATCATAACTACCCTTTCCTGAAACACGCATAAGTAGAAATGTAATCATAACTACCCTTTCCTCAAACACGCAAAAGTAGAAATGTAATCATAACTAACCTTTCCTCAAACACGTTCAAATAGAAATGCAATCCTAACTACCCTTTTCGCAGTCACGTACTAGCCGAAATCTGGCTAGTTACTTTTATCTCACATCTTCATCAGTATTTCCTATATATGTACCAAAATTTTGAGCACTACATTTACTTCAATTATGAAACTCACATGTGGCGTATAAAATACATTCGCCACATTACCTCCGCCCTTCCAACTGAAAACTGCAAGTTTTCAGACAAAAGTAAGACAATTTAATAACAACGAATCAGATTATCACAAAGGACACTAATATAATATGGAATCAACGAATTAACTAAGCTATTCCAGTAAGAATAACATTAAGTTATTCTTAATAACCAAGGTAATGTTCAATACGTTTATGGATCCTGCAAATAGCTATATTAATCCAATTATTCAATCAGTCTGCAAATGACCGAAAAGAACGTCTGTAAAACTCAAAATTCTGAAATCCAGATGCATATATGGTAACTCGTGTCACTGTCAATGTATGCATCTTGAGACGACGTCAGCGTGCATATTGTTTTACCCTTAATGGGTAAAACAGAGTAATCATTTGCTTGTAGTTCTAATGCATGCCGAGTTCATTTTGCATTGAGTGGTTTCATAGATTGATGAAAAGTAAGGGCTTTCTGATCCGTCTGGATAAAGAAATGCGAACGTATCAAATACCTGTCTGGTTTCTTCAGACTTCATACGATACCTAGACGTTCACGCTCCACGATAGGATACTTTGATTTAGCCGCGTTAAGTTTACGGCTCTCGTATAGTACTGGGTGATACTCGCCATCAAATCATTGCATTAAGCAGCCTCCGATGCCATGTAAAGACGCATCTGCCCTGAAGCGGAAAGCATTTTTAAACTTGGTATCCGTAACATAGGGCCTCGAGAAAAACAATCATCAATGTTGTGTAATGCTTGGTCGCACTGATTATTCCAGTTAATCTTATCTGGCATACCGTTTTTAGTCAAAGAGGATAAGATTGATGATAAAGTAGAAAACTGAGGAATGAACACATGGTAAAAGTTAATAAGAACCAGCAAACTGCGAACTTGTTTCATAGTGGTTGGAATTGCAAGATCTAAAATCCTCTTAACAGTAGAATCCCCTGGCTGAACAATAGGTTGCCTTATTTTATGACCCAAGAACGAAATCTCTTGAAAACTAATTTGGATTTTAGAGGGTCGAGATGTAAGATTGTGTGACCTGAGAGTATGCAATAATGAATGTAGACCCGAAATATGGTCTTCCCAAGTATCATGGAAAAGATAGGAGTACAAAACATCCGGTACAGAATGGAACAATGCACCCAACAACGCGACTACGAAGTGCGTGGTGCAGAGTTTTGTATAAGTTTCACATTGCGATAATGGTGCGCAAAAACATGAATATTATGAAATATAAGTATAGCATTGTAAGTATCCTCAGCATAGCATAACTAAATAAATGCGAGCTTGAGACAAGAATGACGGAATCAAGAAAGTGAATACAAGTATCAGAGACAAAAACAGGTTAACGAGAATGCTGTCACGGATGACGATACACTCGTACATCTAATATACTGCGTGCATAGGAAGCTCTATTCATCAGCTTGACATCTCTTCTGGCGTCAGACGACGACCAGAAACGACTAAAGGGTATAGTGATATAAGAATCGCAACTATGTTCGACATGAATATATTGAACCTGTCCCGTATGAAGGAAAACATTTTTAAGCGACCACCATGGGGCGTCGGAATGGCCATTGCGAAACACAACAGTATGGTTGTTAGAGCAAGATTTGAATACTTACTGTGTTTGTGTGACCCAGGTGTATTGCTGGTTGTTGTAACACCAACACTTGAAGTTATGGTTGAGCAAGAAACTTTAACGCCTGATGGGTGCTGGCGTGTCCAGTCACTAATGGTTGTCTGAGAATAATCCTTAGCACCGGCCACATTCCATACTATCAAACCAATTGGTGGAAATGGCAGACAGCTTACCTGAACCCGACCAGATACGAAAGGTGTACATATAGGTACCATAGCAGTGTGGTATAGTTCTATATTACCCTTAAAGGTAATACACTTTACTTAACGCCCAGTAAGAGGTTAGTCGTCAATTAAGGAGCGACGAACACCTATTGTTGTGCAACCTGTTCCTCGAAGAACATAGACTAGTTGATTGTTAACAAAGCCATGTTGCACGTTTAATTTGTCAGTTACAGAGACTAACATTAAAGCGTATAAAGTATGACTGTGACGTATTATGGAAATATAGCCTACAGTATCCTACAGCCTTTCGTGACATCGTGGCGTTCTATGATTCGTTCGCAAAGTCAAGCATTTGACAGCCTGCTTTACTCATATTTAATCCACGCTTCTTTACCTCGAGATGTAAACAAACAGATATATTGCCAACTCCCGCGACCTGCCAGTCAAAAAGAGGGAACGAACATGGTGGTGTTACCTGAGTTTCTCACGCGAGCTGATCTGTCAATCATCAAGATAGCAGACACGCGCACGTTGGATAACACCGGATTTTCGAAGTAGTTGCACGGGCAAAAACATTTTCCCCGTGTACTCGTTGATGTTCGTACATAAAGGGAGAGATAACGCTTTGATCTCGAGAAGCGGGCAAATCTACCAGAACCCGTTACGCAGTTAAGTCTCTGTTGGCGGTTAGCATAGCCGAACAGAGCGACCGTGGAAAACCTTTTGTCTGGGGAAAACGTAGTTTCCATATTTCTCTGCTAGACCCAAGTGTGAAAATTAACATCCTCCAGAGATCATAATAACATGATGTATATAAACTGCGTCTTCTCAAATCCGTTATCAATTGTCGCTCAGAATTTTTCGGAGAGACTAAACACGTTATCTAGAACCATTGTGAATAGATGTGTTCATAGTTTCGTGGGGATTTCATTCTGAAATTCTGGTAATAGAAATTTGTGTTTAAGCGTATTAAAGTGTTAAAGGTTTATCAACTTAAATTCAGTGTGATTTTCTAGATGTTAGAACCAGTGGAAAATAACGCATAGCTATTTGTGTGCCAGTTGTTCAGTAATGGTAATTTTACCACCCACTTTATCACACAGAAAGAGACGCGTAGTTGACTAATTAATACACTAGGCGCGACGGATAATTGACGGAATAGAATTCACGTTATATTGCATGTTGTGTAATTTTAGTAGGTGACTGTTGTTTAAATACCATACGACCACCCACCGACGCCGACCCTCTAATAGCTATTTAGCGACAGGCGATATTTGTTAAAGTGCGCGTATGGATAGTTAAATAATAACTGACCGGATAGGAATAGACTAGAGACACCGTGTGCTTATATGTAGATATTTTATTAGTAGTAATTTTTCCATAATGTTTCTCCATCCTTAGGCATGACCTGATCAAACGGCGACCAGCGGTCTTTAATTTGGTCTTTTTTCTTCATTTTCTGAGTGATTAATGGGGTCTTATTCTCGGCTTACACGTCCCCAAGTTCATTGGTGAACAGGAGTGGTCAAATGGACACATAAACATTTTAAATAGTAAATTTAACTGGACTTAGAAATACCCAGATATTTTTTTGCAATTTTATCACCCCACTGTGGCGTAATACCAATCACATCACTATCTAACTGTTGACAGTCGTACCAGCAGATTTATCTAGCAAGTTACGCTGTTTCAAAATCGGCCTTCACCGCAGAGCCAGCCGATAGGATTTACCATCATCATCAATTAACAATAATTAACAGTTTTAGCAACTAGAGTTTTTTTTCAAATGCTGGAAGAATTCTAAGTTAACTGTTGCGTGATAAATTCTCGCAACATCGTTTTATTTCAATATCTGTTTTATAACGCAAGGGCAACAACTGCTTGAAATCTATAGTCACTTTTCTCGGTAAGCATTTGTCTTCTCGCGTTAGTATCGAATGCAGTTAACTTTTGAGCTGTGGTCATTTTTGCGCTGGACTGCGCATGACTTGTCTTGTTGTTTGGTCGATCGGTTTCCGCCCACCACTAGTGTGGGTGAGCGATTTGGAATGGCGAAAGAGATGCCTCGTTGAAGAGGGGATCTCCGCTATTTTTGTTCTGTCAGGGATGTGTAGTCCTCTTATGGATATTTCGTTTATTCGGGATAATACCTCTAGTGTATTTGCACATGCCGGGAGGCGTGATATTTCTGTATTTCTTGAAAGCAAGGTAAATTGACTTTTTCATTAACTCTATCGATTTTGGGTCGTGAGCGATTTCGATTCATAGCCTGTCTTCGAAAGTCGTCGTCACGAGATGTTTTTCCCAGCTCACATGTCGCTGCATTGTACTGCATCGGTTGATGCATGTACCAAGGACCATTACTTGCTACTTTGTTAAATGAACTAGGTTTAGAAAACCTTTATTATCTAGAGGATATTTTTGAGGACATTATTTATACTTCGGCAGACGTGTCTGTCTTGCTGAAGTCAAACTAAGGAGAGTGAACTGATCTCATACATCTGGTTATCTCCTGGCTGTTATAGAAAAGGATGGAGTTTTTCACCTGACTACATTTACAGCACTTTGAAATATAACATGCATCTGACTCATCATTGTAATGCTGTCTACCGTCTATTGCTGTATTGAATGTTGCTGTGATAATGACTGTTTGATGTGCCTACACATTTGCGTAACCATTTTGTCACTGTGGCGTCCACAATAAATAATGAAGAAAAACGTCAACGGCTGTTTCAAGACTCATTGACTTTATACGTCGTGAGTTTACTGACGTCCTATGTGGATTGCCCTGTTATTGTTGTATGAACATTGTTTTGACTGAACACATCTACACACTACACAAAACCAGACATGCGGATACCATCCATCATCATATGGCATCACGCATCATTTGGTGGCCATAAGCTGGTTTGATTCTGGTACTAGCAAACACGGGGTCCCTTACCCACTTCATTTTCAACAAGAATTCATCAGCATCCTTCAAGAAATTAACATTCTTCAATACAGTCAACATCTTCAAAATTTTCAAAGTACTCGGCGTTGCCCGGTAAAAGTCAAAATTTCAACTTTTTGACGGAAACAAGAATTTGACAGTACCCGGCGTTGTTACATGTTGCCGGATAACTCGGACTGCTGTTATCTTTTACGCAAGTCAAGCAAGTTGCTGCTGTCAAGGTTCCAGTGCTGTCGTTTTTTGAGAAGGTCAAGTGCCGGTTGAAACGGGTTGTTTTCTGAAGAAGGCCAAGTACCGATTTCCATCAACTTACTTTTGGATTAGAAGGTCAAGTGCCGAAACAACTCAACACACAGTATTTCAGAAGCTCTTGTACCATCGTGTTAGCAGTGGAAGCAGTTCAGATGTGCCATCATCGTTGGAGCTTCGCTCTTTAGGACGTTGATTGACATCCGTTTTTCTGCTGTTCTACGATTGGAAGCCTATAAGTTAAGTGGCCTGTTTGTATGTAAACTGTGCCCTTATACTTCTGCTGAGTCTTCTGTGTATCATCTCATTCTATATGTTATATGTTTATATGTTATTTGTATATTTATATGTTTATATTTCAGCGGGTTCTCGGTTGGGTGGTGTCTCCGTTAGATTATGCCACGTCATAGAGGTCGTCTATTGTGAGCGTTTTCTGTAGGGTTTGCAAATTTCCGATACTGGAATTTGCTAAGCGACTTCTGTTGCTATTTATGTTAGCTGTGATGACATGTTTTAATATTGTTTTCGTTATTATTTCGCATTCTTTAGTTTTGTTTTGATTTGTTTGTATTTGTTAGCCTACTCTTGTCTATAATTTAGTTTCATACAACATTTTTGTTTATACACTGTGGTGTCATGTATTTTGTTTAATTCTATCGCAGATATCGTCACATTTTTTGTGATATTTCATTAATTTCTGCTTTATTTTTAGTTGATTTCTGCGAAAGTTTTTGTATTGTTGCTGATCTTTGTTATTGTTTACATTGTTATTGTTTACATTGTTTGTATTGTTTACATTTTCAATGTTTACATTCTGCATGTGTTTACATAGTCATTGTTTACAGTTATAGTAATTAGTTAATGGGCTATGCTAATGCACTGTTACTACTACACTGATGATAAATGAATGATGAATAGTGTCGTGCACTATTGAATGAGAAGTGCACTTATGATCAAGAATTGAGTGCTGATATTTCATATACAAGTTCTTTGATTGGAGACTTGTTTCCCACAGAGACTGGGATAATATAAGGTGATGTGAATATACAAGTGCTTAATTAAGACTTGTTACACTTAGGTTTGAAATAAATTAGTTAATTATTTCAGGTTTTGGACTCATATGTTAGACAACATGTCTACATTTGAGCACTTTATTGAGCAGGGTAAATTGCTTGGGAAGACTGGTGATAAGTTAGAAGAATTTGCAACTGCTCGATATGATAAAGCAATGGAAGCTGAACAAAAGAAACTGCATATGGAAGCTGAACAAAAGAAACTGCAGATGCAGGTGGATGAAAAGAGATTCCAAATGGAAATGGAAAAACAAAAAAGGGAATCAGAAGCTGAGGAAAGAAAACTCCAGCTAGAAGCTGAGAATAAAAGACTTGAAAAAGAAGCTGAAAATAAAAGACTTGAAAAAGAGGCTGAAAATAAAAGACTTGAAAAAGAAGCTGAAAATGAAAGACTTCAAAAAGAGGCTCAGGCTGAGGAAAGAAGATTACAGAGAGAGTCTGATGAGAGGAAAGCAAAAATGGAACATGAAGAAAAGGTCTTAGCTTTAGAGTTGGAAAAATTGAAATTGACGAGCATGAGTAATGGTAATGATTCAAACAAGGGTTCATCTTCTGGTAAGGCTAATAATGATACTTTTAAGATTAAGTTACCAACATTTAGTCCTTCCAGTGATGACATAATGTTCTATCTGGACAGATTTGAACAAGCATGTACAGCTCATAACATAGACAAAGCAAAATATGTTTATCAGTTATCAGGGATACTGACAGGTAAAGCTCTAAGTATATTAAATATGGTGGATGAACCTGACAAGAACAATTATGAGGTTGTCAGGGCCGCTTTGTTAAAGAAATATCAGCTTAACGAAGACGGCTATCGTCTACAATTTAAAAACATGTTACCTGAAAATGGAGTTGAATTCTCCGAGTTTATTGCAAGAATACGCATTACTTTCTCACGATGGGTTGAACTATCTAAGACGGAAAAAACTTATGAAGGACTTATGGACTTAATACTTAGAGACAAAGTCATGTCGTCTGTCAATGAGTCTTTCCTTGCTTTCCTTCATGAACGTAAACCTAAAACAATAAAAGAAATGGAAGATTTCTGTTGCCAATACGTAACTGCGCACCCACACATAACCATGGGTAACTCTAAGGTGAAAGAAGGTTTACCAGTTGCTTCGGCAGCTCCGTATGGTCAAAACTTTGCTCGTAGATCCCAACAAAATTTTGATAGAAAGAGTAGCGGTAATTTCTGTCAAAATCATGGAAATCAATTTCATGGTGATTCTTCTTCGAAGAATTGGAGACAACCTGATAGTACTCGTTACTATCACCCTAATAATTATAAGCATTTCAAAAGAGGATATGGTAATAGAGGTTATTCCTGCCGAAGACCTCAGAACCAAACAAATAGATGTTCGCATCAATGTGAACATGATAGTAATCGTGGAAACTGGAATTCGAACCAGGATAACAATTACAATAGAGACAATAATAACTGCAGAGATAATAATAACTCTGATAACTTCAGAGGTAATAATAGTCGGGGTAGATCTCAACACAAAAAAAAGAGATATCAGCAGGCTAATGCTGTACAACAGGAAACTGAGGGAGCCTGTAATCATGTTGTTGATAGTAAAAACTTTGACGCTGTCACTGGTTCTGCTTTTGACTTTGAGAGAGCAAACAAATGCCCCCAATGCAGTACTTTATTCGAACCGGGTACCATAACTACTTTGAGTTGTGGTCACCCACTTCCCGCTCTTCCTGCTGCTGTTGCGCATGACGGGAGGGGTTCTTTAATTCTACATAAGGGTCTTGTTAATGATACTCCGGTCTCACTACTTTTCGATTCCGGATGCACCACTATTGGTGTTAGACAATCGCTTGTAGATCCATCTTGTGCTACAGGAAGGGTTATTAAATGTGTCACATTTGGCGGCACTCTAGAAAAATATCCTACTGCTGTAATTCGCATTGCCACTCCTTTCTTTACTGGAGATGTGCATGCTTGTCTCTTACCTAATCCTATTGCGGACCTTATTATTGGTCGTATTCACGGAGTTAGGGAGTGTACCCCACAGCAGATTGCTGCTTGGGAAGATAATAACATGCAAGCTACAAATGCAGTAGTTACAAGAGCACAAGCTCTACAAACACCCGAAACTTCACTGAATAGTGATAATGAAGTTGATAGCCAAGATAGTCACTTAGTAATCACTCGTGACTCTTTCATAAAATTGCAAGAAGAAGATCCTTCTTTAAAAAAATTCTTCGTTCTTGCGAAGAAAGGTGATCCGAATCAGGATACAAATAGAAAATCTTGGATTGCAATGAGAAACGGCGTACTTGTACGTATGGTACAAGATTCGACTACGTCGGCACATTCGCAAATTCTTGTTCCCAAGAGCATGAGAGTCCAAATATTACAACATGCTCATGACTCGCAATGTGCTGGACATATGGGTTTTGCCCGTACGAAGTCGAGAGTCCTTGCGGCTTTCTTTTGGCCTTTTGTCAATAAGGACATTCGTATTTACTGCCGATCATGCAAGGTATGTCAGGAGGTCAAATCTAGAGGACCACGACATGCTGCGCCTATCCAGGCTGCTGACATTCCTATTCGGCCGTTTCAGAAAATGGCCATAGATATTATTGGCCCTTTTAAGGTCAAGTCGGCCAGAGGACATCAGTTTATCCTTACATGTGTCGATATGTGCACACGTTGGCCAGAGGCTATTCCTCTTAAGAGCATATCTACTACAGATATCGCAGATGCTCTTTGGTTGATATTTTCTCGCTTGGGGTTCCCCAGAGAAATATTGTCAGACCATGGCACTCAACTCATATCTGACACTATGTCACAGGTAATGTCTACCTTACATATTGAACGATCTCTCAGTAGTATCTACCATCCTATGTCTAATGGGTTAGTTGAGCGTCTGAATAGAACGCTCAAGACTTTGCTTGGTAAGATAACTGAAGATCATCCTCAAGATTGGGACAGGGTTTTACCCGCGGCTCTCTTTGCCTATAGAGAAGTCCCTAATGAACACACAGGATTTTCTCCCTTCGAACTTGTCTTTGGCGCGCGTCCACGCGGCCCTATGTCTTTATTACACGATCTCATCACTGCCGATGATATTAGCGATGAAACTCAATCCTCATATGAGTATGTCATTGCTCTTAGACAAAAGATCATTGAGGCATGTAAGCTAGCAACTGCTTCATCAGAAATTGCTAAAGAGAAGGCAAGGCAGTTTGCTAACAAGAATAGATGTCTACGACAACTTTGTCCAGGTGACAAAGCATTCGTCCTACTCCCCAGTAGGGAAAATAGACTTCTTATTGCATGGAAAGGTCCGTATGCAATAGTCTCTCGGATTTCCGATGTTGACTATGTGGTCGATATTGATGGAAAGCATAAAACTTTCCACATAAACATGCTTTCGGAATTTCACGAACGTCCGGACTATTTGCTGCCTATTTTCCAGGCAACGGATGATGCTCCTGCACCTCACGGTCATTATTCATCCCTGTCTGTCATTCAGGATGAGGAAGCTACCTTCTCTGATGTCAACCTTCCCCTTCCAGTGGTTCCATTACATTCCACGGAATCTTGGAAAAACGTTTCTGTTTCTCCTAATCTTTCTGGTGACGAACATCGACAAGTCTCGTCGATGTTACAAACATTTCAGGATGTTCTCACTGACATTCCTGGACACACAGATGTCATAGAACATGACATAATTCTTACCGACAATAATCCAATTAGGGTTAGGCCGTATCCTATTCCTATACACTTTCAGTCGCAAGTGGAAAAGGAATTGGATGAAATGATTCAATTAAATATAATTGAACCATCGACTTCACCATATTCTTCTTCCATGGTTATTGTCCGGAAGAAGGATAAGAACATACGAATTTGCGTTGATTATCGCAAATTGAATCAGGTCACAAAGTTCGACGCTGAACCGATGCCTTTGTTAGAAGATCTACTGATTAGACTTTCTAATTCTAGATTCTTCACTAAACTTGACTTGTCTAAAGGTTATTGGCAAGTGCCTTTAGCAGAGCATGCCAAACCTCTTACTGCTTTTTCTACACCTAGGGGTCTATTTCAATGGAATGTTATGCCTTTTGGTCTCATGAACGCCCCTGCCACTTTCGTTCGCATGATGCGTCGAATTCTGTCACATCGTTCGGATGTCATCGCATACTTAGATGACATCTGTCTCTTCAGTGATACCTGGGAAGATCACTATTTAGGGTTATATGACTTACTGTCCACTCTACGTGAGAATAATTTGACAGCAAAACCTTCTAAAGCTTTTGTTGGTTTTGGTGAAATCTCTTTCCTGGGTCATCGTGTTGGTCATGGTCTCTTGAAGACAGAAGACCACAATACTTCCAAAATACTGAACATCTCTGTTCCTAAAACGAAGAAACAAGTTAGGAGTCTCTTAGGTTTAATTCAATTTTATGGGAGATTTATTCCAAATTTATCTTCGATCATGGCACCTCTCTCAACATTGTTGAAGAAAGGTTCGCCTAATCTGGTCCGTTGGTCTGAAGAATGCCAATCTTCACTAGACCAAATCAAGAATATATTTTCTTCTCCTCCCATCTTAAGATTACCTACTCTTGATAGGACTTTTGTTCTTCGGAGTGATGCTTCATCCACTGGGATTGGAGCAGCACTGATGCAAGAATATGCAAATACTCTGCATCCTGTTATGTACATTTCTAGAAAACTAAATGCGGCAGAGAGGAACTACTCGGTTTTAGACCGTGAGTTGTTAGCGATGGTTTGGTCAATTCTAAAGCTACAAAGATTCCTCCTGGGCGCACATTTCATTCTAGAGACTGATCAGAAAGCTCTTACAGCTATTCAGACTAAGAATTTGAAGAGTTCGAGATCCACTCGATATGCTATAGCTCTTGTCATCTTCTTCTGTTCGTTTTTTAAAATGATAGAGGAGGACTGAGTAGTTAATATAAGGGCCGTTAGTTTACTAAACAGCCACAATTATTAATAATGTATTGTACCTTATGAAGCATATTAGTTATTAATTAGCATTATATTGCTTGTACTTTCTCAGAATGTCATTGTTGAGCTGAGGACTTACCTTACGAGTTCTAGATTGTGTACTTACCCTCGGAATACCAGAGCATATGTCCTGGATCGTCATGTAGTTTAACTTTACTATGTACTTATGTCATTACATGTCAAAGAGTGTACCTATTGTTTGGCAATTTAATTAATTATCAGCGCATAATTCGTGCGTTTTGAGCCGCTTATCGCTTGCTCTTTGATATTGAAAAAAAAATATGTTCCACATTTTTTTTATCGGGAGGAGGTGGTGATATGTTGCGTGATAAATTCTCGCAACATCGTTTTATTTCAATATCTGTTTTATAACGCAAGGGCAACAACTGCTTGAAATCTATAGTCACTTTTCTCGGTAAGCATTTGTCTTCTCGCGTTAGTATCGAATGCAGTTAACTTTTGAGCTGTGGTCATTTTGCGCTGGACTGCGCATGACTTGTCTTGTTGTTTGGTCGATCGGTTTCCGCCCACCACTAGTGTGGGTGAGCGATTTGGAATGGCGAAAGAGATGCCTCGTTGAAGAGGGGATCTCCGCTATTTTTGTTCTGTCAGGGATGTGTAGTCCTCTTATGGATATTTCGTTTATTCGGGATAATACCTCTAGTGTATTTGCACATGCCGGGAGGCGTGATATTTCTGTATTTCTTGAAAGCAAGGTAAATTAACATTTTCATTAACTCTATTGATTTTGGGTCGTGAGCGATTTCGATTCATAGCCTGTCTCCGAAAGTCGTCGTCACGAGATGTTCTTTCCCAGCTCACATGTCGCTGCATTGTACTGCATCGGTTGATGCATGTACCAAGGACCATTACTTGCTACTTTGTTAAATGAACTAGGTTTAGAAAACCTTTATTATCTAGAGGATATTCTTGAGGACATTATTTATACTTCGGCAGACGTGTCTGTCTTGCTGAAGTCAAACTAAGGAGAGTGAACTGATCTCATACATCTGGTTATCTCCTGGCTGTTATAGAAAAGGATGGAGTTGTTCACCTGACTACATTTACAGCACTTTGAAATATAACATGCATCTGACTCATCATTGTAATGCTGTCTACCGTTTATTGCTGTATTGAATGTTGCTGTGATAATGACTGTTTGATGTGCCTACACATTTGCGTAACCATTTTGTCACTGTGGCGTCCACAATAAATAATGAAGAAAAACGTCAACGGCTGTTTCAAGACTCATTGACTTTATACGTCGTGAGTTTACTGACGTCCTATGTGGATTGCCCTGTTATTGTTGCATGAACATTGTTTTGACTGAACACATCTACACACTACACAAAACCAGACATGCGGATGCCATCCATCATCATATGGCATCACGCATGTCTGGTTTTGTGTAGTGTGTAGATGTGTTCAGTCAAAACAATGTTCATGCAACAATAACAGGGCAATCCACATAGGACGTCAGTAAACTCACGACGTATAAAGTCAATGAGTCTTGAAACAGCCGTTGACGTTTTTCTTCATTATTTATTGTGGACGCCACAGTGACAAAATGGTTACGCAAATGTGTAGGCACATCAAACAGTCATTATCACAGCAACATTCAATACAGCAATAAACGGTAGACAGCATTACAATGATGAGTCAGATGCATGTTATATTTCAAAGTGCTGTAAATGTAGTCAGGTGAACAACTCCATCCTTTTCTATAACAGCCAGGAGATAACCAGATGTATGAGATCAGTTCACTCTCCTTAGTTTGACTTCAGCAAGACAGACACGTCTGCCGAAGTATAAATAATGTCCTCAAGAATATCCTCTAGATAATAAAGGTTTTCTAAACCTAGTTCATTTAACAAAGTAGCAAGTAATGGTCCTTGGTACATGCATCAACCGATGCAGTACAATGCAGCGACATGTGAGCTGGGAAAGAACATCTCGTGACGACGACTTTCGGAGACAGGCTATGAATCGAAATCGCTCACGACCCAAAATCAATAGAGTTAATGAAAATGTTAATTTACCTTGCTTTCAAGAAATACAGAAATATCACGCCTCCCGGCATGTGCAAATACACTAGAGGTATTATCCCGAATAAACGAAATATCCATAAGAGGACTACACATCCCTGACAGAACAAAAATAGCGGAGATCCCCTCTTCAACGAGGCATCTCTTTCGCCATTCCAAATCGCTCACCCACACTAGTGGTGGGCGGAAACCGATCGACCAAACAACAAGACAAGTCATGCGCAGTCCAGCGCAAAAATGACCACAGCTCAAAAGTTAACTGCATTCGATACTAACGCGAGAAGACAAATGCTTACCGAGAAAAGTGACTATAGATTTCAAGCAGTTGTTGCCCTTGCGTTATAAAACAGATATTGAAATAAAACGATGTTGCGAGAATTTATCACGCAACATTAACCTATATGCTGCCACTTGAACTTCCTATCCAAAACCCATCACTCAAGGGATGAAAACTTCATTTTGTAACTAACTATTTTTCCTTTCTTTTAAACTGTTAAAAAGTGATTATTAAATTCTGTTATTTGTAATGTTACAAATTTAACTTCGATTCAATCATTTTAAATGTACTACATGTTTGTCTCAGTCAAAGTTACTAAACACACATTCTAAACAGAGCTATATTATAATAATAATTCTACTGATTAACTCAGCGGTGGGGATTAACGGGCTAGAATAAACCAAGGCTTAAATTCTTCATAAAAGGTGTCGGCAGATTACAGAATTAACGTGCTTAGCAACAGCCAACATCGTTTTCGCTTATCTGAATATCTTGTGAAGACTCTCAAGTGATAGAAGCTTTACTACTCTTCTACATACATTTCTGCCAAGAAAAATCTTGTGTACAGATAGACTCCATTGAAGCCCATAATAGATACTCTTGAATTTTGGCCACTGTTAGACTGTAGTACCGATAAGTTTGGAAGTTATTTATGGTCCCGTCTGAGTAGGGTGGATGGTGATACGTACGTGAGAAGAAGGTGTGAGAAATAGATTTCACTGGTGAATAGTTTAAGGAGTAGATATATGTCTTGAATGAGTAAGTTTATCTAGTCCAGCCTATCTATACGACTATAATTTAGTACAAGACAATCTTTTCCTCCTCATACAGATAAATATAAGTTTAACTACACACAGCTATGTGACAACAAGACACACAAACGTGAAAAACTATGGTTCATTGGGTATGGGTCTGACCAACGCACAAAGTTAAGTTTCTTTCGTTGTTTATTAACATTAAACTTGACAACACCAAATATCTAAAGAAAGATCAAATGAAACCAGATTTATATACATATGAAATAACAGAATAAATGTGCCCTCCCCTTACTGAGAAAAGAACAGAAAAAAGTTAATAACCCAAATGTCAAAGGTTAGCACTATGTTACAGAATACTAGTTTGCTATTAAAGTAACAAATTTAAAGCATGGATCCATGTTTATTACAAAGACTCTTAGTAATATAATAGCAAATTATTTGATCACCTCCCCCCACCTCTGAATAAATGTGGCCCACTCACATCATTTACACTCGTGGTTGACCAATCCCGGGAACATACTCAATCGTATCCCTGTAATTTACTAAAATGGCAGTTTTTTCCTTTATTCAAAATTGGCCCAGTACCATCCCGTTTTCCAAAATAGATTAAGGAGGTTGGACGCCGAATATGGTATTGGCATTTATTCTCCTGGATGAAACAAAATGTCACCCCCGGCTCAATAGTTAGCTATAGCATAGAAACCGAATTCTAGTGGTTTACGTTTAAGAAACAAACAGAGGATAAGATACTTCCAGTAATTTTTGAAAGATTGGGAGGCTCTGAAACTGTTATAATTGATGAATGATGGGAAATTCTTATCGGCTGGCTCTCTAGGTGAGGGGCCGATGCTGACATGCGTAAATTCTGGATGATACACTTGATTACGACCTTTCAGTCGTCAGGATAAACTGTCTTTTTTTCTGCGCAACCCAATCGGTGATAAAAGGTCTTTGGATTTACGCTAAGTTTTATAATTCCATTAAAGAGTTTACAAGTTAAATGTTTCTCGTTTATCTAGGGAAATCTCTGTTCACAATGAACTAGGGGAACAAGAAGAAAAAGACATTTTGGATTAACCATTCAGTAAATGAAGAAAAGACCGCTGGACGCTCTTGTGATCAGGTCTGCTAAGAATAAAGAAACATTATCGAAAAATGCTACTATCCTATATAGCTACATAAATGCATACGGACGGGGACAAGACGATTTCTTATCCACTCCGTCAGTCCTGATTAAATTTAAAAGGCACACGGTGACTTTCTTTACACCTATACGGTCAGCTTTTTGCCAGCGCGGCGATTTCAGGTCGGATGAAGGTATGCAACCTCCCCGTCCCTTACGCGCGCGTTAACGATCAGCGTACAAAGTCAATTAGTATTTAAGTGTCCATACGAGCACTTACATTGACGCCACTCCTCTTAGCTCTTGCACATTATTAGGCCCAACGTTCTTCCTTCTCTTATTATTGTTCTTCTGAGTGTTTCTTTTGGTCTTCCTTTTTTCCGCTTACCCTCAGGAACCCAAGTGAGCGCCTGTAGTGGTATTCTGTTGTTTTGCATTCGTAGGACATGACCGATATATGACCATCGTCTTTTCCTTATATAGTTGAATTCTTTCCAACTGATGTTCATGAGTTTTCTAAGACATTTGTTCTCGAATGTATTCAGCTTGTTCTCCAATGATTTTGTTATTTTCCAACTCTCACAGCCGTATGTTAACACTGAGATAACATTTGAATTAAACAGACGAAGCTTGGTATGTATATTCAATGATCGTAATTTCCAAATGTTAGATAATCTATTGAAGGCGCTAGCTGCCAAAGCAATTTAGTATGGATTTCTCTTGTTGTGTCACCATCCTGAGTCATTTTACTGCCTAAATAATTGAAACTTTCAACTTTC
Source organism: Oreohelix idahoensis (assembly GCA_024509875.1). Taxonomy (NCBI): domain Eukaryota; kingdom Metazoa; phylum Mollusca; class Gastropoda; order Stylommatophora; family Oreohelicidae; genus Oreohelix; species Oreohelix idahoensis. Next base: position 4,614 of record JAMPIV010008266.1, on the reverse strand, counting down.
TGTAGTTTTTCCCCGTTCAAGATGATATCAAAGGTCTCGTTAGAAAAGTTCATAGCTTTAGTTTTAGAGGCATTTATTTGGAGACCAATTTTAACCGAGAGATGACACAAATTATTTATTGCTTCTTGGGATTGTCTTGGTGTTGAACTTAAAGAATGCTACATCATCTGCGAAATCCAGGTCCCCCAGGAATTTTCCATTTGTCCATTTTATACCCAATTGTTCATTGTGGGTATAGTTTCTCATAACCCAATCAATAGCTATTCCAAAAAGTAGTGGTGACATAATACAGCCTTGTTTCACCCCTGTTTCTACTGTAAACCATTCTGTATTCCCTTTATTTGTTCTAACACAACATCTTGCATTGTCATATAGCGCTTTGATTATATTCACATATTTTGTTGGAAAACCATAGATTGTAAGTATCTTCCACAATGATGGGCGGTGTAGACTATCAAAGGCTTTTTGAAAATCGACGAAGGTGATAATAAGTGGCGATTGCCTTTCCACTGATTCTTCTATAATTGTTCTTAGTGTGAATATTTGATCAATACATGATCGTTTCGGCCTGAAACCCGCTTGTTCTTCTCTGATCTTTTCGTCAGCATGCAATTTAAGTCTTTCTAACATCATGCAACATAATAATTTTCCAGGTACTGATAATAGAGATATACCACGCCAGTTATTACAGTCTGATAGATCACCTTTCTTCGGTAACTTTACAATAATACTGTCTTTCCATTGTTGTGGTGGTTGTTCTTCTCTCCATACTTCATTTATAATATCTAAAATTCTCAAGAGGTTGTTGTCATTAACTGCTTTAATCATTTCCCCTGAAATTTCGTCAACTCCAGCAGCTTTAAAATTTTTTAATCTTTTAACGGCTTGTTTGATCTCGTCCAGCGTGAATTCATCGCAAGTTATTGGCAAGGTGGTTGTGGATGTTTCATTATTAAAATCAGGTGTTACTGTTGGTGGTGGTCTGTTTAGCACCTCCATGAAGTGCTCAGCCCATCTCTTCATTTGTTCTTTTTCTGTTGGTATTGAATTCCCTAATTTACCTTTAACAGGTGTTTCCATAGCAGTAGGCTGGTGACATAGTTGTTTTGTAATTTGATAAAGGCACCTACTATTACCAGTTCTTGCAGCATTTTCAGCTTCTACGGCCAGTTCATTGATGAAATGTCTTTTATCTCTTCGAGTTTTTGTCTTCACTTCTTTATTTAACAAGTTATAAGTTAGTTTGCAAGATTCAACTGCATTATGTGTACTTGCCGCTAGTAGTTTAAGTTTTGCTGTTTTCCTTTCTTGTATTTTATCCCAAGTATCTTCTCTCATCCATTTTTTCTTTTTATGTACTAGGTATCCGGTGGTCGCTACAGCTGCTTCTGTCATTGCTGTTCTCAGTTGTTCCCATTTAGTATCGATTGTCTTGGTGGTGATATCGTTGTCAATTTTGCCTAAAGCATCGAAATAGTTGTTCATTTTGACATTATATTCCTTCTTTATATCATTTGATTGCAGTCTGTGTACATCTATTCTTCTATTTTTATTCGGTTGGTATAACTTCTTCAGTTTAATTCTCATTTTAGCTATGCAGAGGTTATGATCGCTTCCGATCTCTGCACCTCTGTATGCTCTGACGTCTTGAACTGATGAGCGAAATTTAGCGCTTATGCAGAAGTGATCTATCTGGTTCTTAGTTCTGCCATCAGGTGAATTCCATGTTATCTTGTGGATATTCTTATGTGGAAAGATGGTGTCTGCCACAACGAGGTTTGATATTTCACAAAGTTCTAGAAGTCTTTCGCCATTTTGATTCATACAGCCTATGCCATGAGTACCGAGATATCTTTGTACTCCATCGTTGTTGTCACCTACTTTGGCGTTAAAATCACCCATGACTGCTATTATGTCATGCTTGGGTATTGTGTTGATGGTACTTAGAAGTGCTTCATAGAAGTCATCTTTTGTGGTATCAAGAGCGTCGTTAGTTGGTGCATAACATTGTACAATTGAGAGCTTGAAAAATCGTGTCTGAAATCTAGCTAATATTAGCCTCTCATTGATAGGTACCCAGCTGATAAGCGATGCTGCTGCTTTCTGTGTCATTA
>JAMPIV010008265.1:0-46779 GCA_024509875.1 Oreohelix idahoensis | reverse complement strand
TACACCTATTTCTATCTATCTAATTCAACCATCTACTTCTTCCTCTTCAACATGATCTTCCCTAGCTCATTCTAACGACACCGATATCACATATCATCCTCTCTTATCTAATGAAACGGACTGACACACGTTTACGAGAGTAAAAATTTTTTTTTTTTTTTTTTTTGTTTTTTTTTTTTTAAAAATTTTTTTTTTTAAGGTTCCGATATCACTACATATTATATATAACAAACATAAACTATAAGGTTTGGTGATCAATTTGCAAAACCTTTAAATGCCTTCCATATAGATAAATATTGAATTTCTTTAAAATTATCGCCACATACTATACTTATGATACTACTCTACTAGACAATAGACTCCACCTAAATTCATGCTAATATTTACTCCCTTTTTTTTAATTTTATTTGCCTTTTTCTTTTCAGCATTCAAGTTTGAGCAGTCTTGATGTTTCAGTCCATTAATTCTCCAACCTCTTCCAACATTTCCTTGTCTGCGTGCCATAAAATGCAACCACTACCCTTTGGGCCTTAATTTTCTCACTTCCCCCAATGGCATCAATTTCTGAGTAATAGTAGAGTTGCCAACCTAAACAACCCACACCCTCAATATTACTTAATGCATCCCCGATACCTTAACAAAATGAATTCCTTTGACTTAAAGTCAGGTAATTTCCAAACAAGGGTAACTTATCAAAATCTTGGTGAGCTATTCCATCCCCTAGAAACCCAACTATCCTGGGTAACAAGAGACATTTCACATTGGTCGTGTCTCTCCCATGAATGTCAGATTCTAGCACGCAACTGTCCTTATTATCTACCACGCTGTCAATCTACAGTTAACGTGCTCCGCGTTCCATCCACTGCGGAAAATTAAAGTTTTTGATATACTAAATACATCAGGATCAAACTTTCAAAAACAATAACCACCAATTCGGACAACACAAAGGATCTCACGTTCCCCTTTCTGAGTGGTTTTGGGTACCTCGGGAGCATTTCTGTAGTTTCCTCTAAATACCTTCTTGGCGTCCCAGGGCCCTCCCATGTTTCCCACTGATAAACTCGTGTCTACAATTTTCAAAATTCCCAATTTCTTTAACATCCAACCCCGTTCAACATTGTTGGTCACGGGCGCTGTTAATTTTTTGCCTCCCTAAAGTCACGATCAAACACACAGACAATTTATCACACAGAGTCAAATGTCAGTTACCTACAAACAGCGTTTCAATTTATGCTATATCCTATACCTAGGAATTAACTCATCCCATCTACATCAAATTTTGAGGCTCTTTTTCAGGGATTATTTCCAGCACAGGAATACTCTCACACACTAATTGTTCCTTCTCAATACAATATCTACGCGAAGAACATACTAGCGCATTCTTCAACTTCCATCTCAATGGACAAACTCTATTAAACTCATATGCTCCTTTCTGAGGAGTAACTCTAAAAGCTAGGTAATGGGTCTAACCATTCAGGCTTTACTAACTGGAATATCCTCTAGATAGTATAACTTTACTCCAGATCCACTTCTTGGAGAAACTTATTTTATGCTTTATTTAGTCTGGAAACATCAGCACACTTTCGTACTCCGTGTACATCAATCGGATTCCCACCTATGTACCTTCTCCTGTAAATAGAGCATATACATCTCTCTGTAATCTATACAAGATCTATGTTCCTCCTAGAGGGCTTCCTCTTTAAAGCCATTACCACACTCGCGACTATACGAAACCCTCACTGTGGCAAATAATTCCTTCCTTCAACAGAATAGTCTAAATCACTTCCTTTCATCAACCTAGCTAAGCTCTTACTCTCCTAGAGCAAACGAGAATCGAAATAAGGTTTCAATACAGACCACGGTGTGGAGCTATCTAATTAGTTTCATATCATACTCCATTCCAATAGGTTTGTAATGTCCTGGTCCCGATCTTGTGATCTTCACCATCCTCTGCAATCATTGATTTATTTTTAGAGTAACCTGTTGCATCCCTCAACAATGCACTTTCCTTCTTTTCTTTCTGAGTTTATTCACGCATCACTATGTTAAACTGGATTTTCAACTTACCACAACCTTGTGCTGAACTGCTGTCTCCCACAGGGGGTCGAGTAATGGATATTCAAAAATTGATGATAAAAGTGGTTCCATTGTTCCAGTCTCTCCGATTAGTCGTACGAGAGACATGGACTAAAGAGGAATCTATCAAACCATTTGAGTGTAGTAATCTTCCTGATGTTCTCCTTTCCCCAAATTTTTTCTTCCAGGACGAGTTCACTATGATATGATTTTTCTTTGTTTATTCTTCGTTTCCACGCTTTGCATGGGTATCTACTCTCTCAATATTTAGGTGTCTATGCGGACTCCTTCTCTCATGAGACTGCAAATATATGCGTACCAGCTTGCGTCAGTGTCTCAATTAGTAAACCTTAGTAGAAACCTGAGTAGTTCAGACTCCAGGGCAAAAGGAATGCCGTAACCTTGCCTTCATCACCCTCAATCCACTATGCCCATATCCTATGTCCCTTTTCTGCGACTTAACACCAGTGTTATAATAGCGGCAGCATTTTACTACTACTTCCTTGCCTGGCTTGTTCTCAAGATTTTCCAAATCCTTTGGCAAGGATTTTTCTCAGCCACAGTTTTCAGTTCAAAGTCACGATTTATCGTGGTCCAGATATGTCTAATGTTCAGGCATATTTGGCTTATGCTACGTACTGGATGTAATTGTTTCTCTTATCCTTTTTCATCAGTCCACGTTCTTAAACCATAAGCTACATGTGTGACCTTTAATTGTGGCCTGGAACCTATTGCGTGCTCTATGGCACCGGTTTGGTCTCTTTCCTTCTATCGCTACACTACTTTCATGGAGCTTAGAAGGATTTATCTCACGTGCCTACGAATTACTCCATACTTCGCACCGGATCGAAGACTGTATCTCTACCCACGCGCAGCAGTACCAATCTCTAATATCTTTTGCGATTGGCCTTTCTCTACCCACTTAATTCATCTCTTGAATGATATCCTGTCATGAGGATTTCCATCGCCTACATGCTTCCAACTTTCCTTGCCAGTTATTGGGCATATTACTGGAGGAGGTTTGTGTTTAAGTCCCCATGCTTGCAAATTCACCGGGAGTAGATTTCGGCTCTATCCCATGGCACATCCATTCAGAGTTCCTCCCAGGAAAATTAACATTACGTACAGTTATAATTTAATTTATCTTGAAGATTTGCATCCCGTAATACATCTTTCATTGTATCATCGGTCCATTTTATTCATGCCACTTCAGGTGTCTAATTTCAAAATTAGTGTAAGACTTACGTCTTTTTTGCAACTCTCGAACGGCATAGTGGCCCATTGTTGGCTAAAACATGTTATAAGCTCGTGACACGCTGTGGGTCTCCGTGATGAAGCATGGGGCTTCCCTGTATCTTATCCATTTGCGCGTTACCACTTATTCATTTATATAATAATAAGAATTTCTTTTTTATTATAGGCAGTAATTTTGCCGCGTGGGCGGCTTTATTCTTAAATTTACCTTGTCCTATGTCTCATGTTATCCTAATGTTTCCAAATTGTGGGTGTTACGCCTTCATGTGCTATGCCCATAAATGCTACACCTAATCTCTACAAGTATTCGCAATGATACCATCTGTGCTTTGGGCCAGATATAATAATTATGTGCACTGTCCCACTACCCATGCCTTTGTGGCATTGCTTTTGAGGTAACTCTTACGATCTCTATAGTCCCTCTCCCATTCATCTGCGCATTTTTCTATCACACATGTAGGCTCCTTATTAATGTCATGCACTTCTTCTAATACTTCTTTTTAACTTGGACAGAACCAAGCTTGAGTTTTACCTAGCTGTCCGTCATCGTGCACACTTCTGGATCATAGCTCACATCAGTCTTCTTCCAGTTCTTACCTAATACATATACTTGTACCTTCTGCTTCATGATAACACTGATCCATCTACCCTTGCCATGGAGTTGTATAGACAAATTTGTACAATGTTATGGTCTAGAAACTCATCCTGATAGGGGTTCTGGTGAGATGTGTTTCTATATCCCCAGCCTGTCGTGCACTTCAAATCAGTCTACAGATATGGTGCTTCTATGGACGCTACGGTAAATCTTATACATAACGTAATCTCCTCCTGTCTTAGCTCACGATTCATGGTCGACCTTAATGACCTGTAATATAAGGAGTAATAGCCTAACAATGATTACTACAGCACCGGCGTTTCCCTTCTGCAGACGGGTTCAGTGTCATTGAATATGTTCCACTATCTTACGAATTTTTACAGTACACACTCCGATTTTCCTTATGGTTGAGAAAGATATTTTTTCTGTTTACAATATTCATCATATTCCACTTATTCTATGCTAGGAATTGATGGGGAATTCTTTTTACATTTCTTTTATTGTCATAAGACCAGCTGGGACCTAATTCAATAAGGGGTGCATTACCTTTATTTTCGATTCTTCCTGTATAGTTCTCAGTTACAATTATAGGATTCAAACTCTTGAGTATTAAAGTTCTGTGAGTTGCCCTACGTTTGTCACAGGGTGCACTCTAACTGTTCATATCCAGACTCTCTTGATTACCTCTATTTGTATTCACACTGCACGCTACTACTCTGCGTTGAGCTATGATCTTGTCTCTGACACCATACAATTACCATCTAAAATTCGTAGCAAACTCAATTTAGCATACTCACACCAGAGTCACTCCTCTGGCGTCACATCTCTGTTGCAACCTTTCTGTTCCATAGGAGAGAAAACTATTCCTACATGCCGTACTGCCGGAGCCATATGGAGAACTATATTTGATTAGCTCTATAGGGGGGACCATTTCCTTAAAGATCTTGGGTTTTCTCTTCCCCTCAGAAGGGAAAGGGGTTATCCTCCATACATATCTACAAGGTACCTGAGTCAGTAATTCCCAAATTCTTCTACGTGCAGGGGCGAAGTATAATCTCAAATAATCTTGGTGGTCAGATTATTTTAGGGGTATATTCTGACAACACCTGTTAGTACATTTCTTTATATCATTCCTTTCCCTAAAAAAAAATTTTTTCTTCTACTAAATAATAAATTTCTTTGGCAATTTCTTTTCATAATCCTTAATACAAAAAAAAAAAAATGCTTTATTAGCATGTCATTCCTATACGCTTTTAGCTCTGATTGCTAATTAAAATCTGCTCATTTTTCCCTGAATCCACCCCTTGATTCATTTTTTTTCAGATCACTAAAACAAAACTTTTTTACTTCATTTATAATGCTTGCCAAACTCAACGGATAGTCCCCCTGAAAGGATTAAACCCTTTAAGCATCCCCCGACCTTTCTCTTCTCTAACTTCATCTTTTCTCTAACCCATACGTGGTAGGCTAAATAGTATCGGTACCCATATTTAGGGTAGCCTTCATTTTCTAATATTCCCATTCTCGTCTCTCTTTCTTCAAAAAACAAAAAATGGATTCTAAATGGGGAAAAAAAACTTCATATCAGCCTTGAGGTTGGAGCGCTTACCCTGGGAGTAAATATAAAAAAACCGTTTGGCATCATAGTAGGCAAACAAAAGGGGGGGGAGGGGGGGGCGGACTGCCCACATTTTTTCAAGTGAAAGGCATGCGACCTTCTGGAAACCTTTTCAAAACACTCCCTTTGGGGTTTTTCGCTAAACCTTTCCCATGGTCTCCACTTTGTAAATCCTTTTCTCATCCATATCTCTTTTCTCCTGACTTTCCATATTTCTGCTCGCTAATTCCTTCTCTTCTTCCTCTTTTTCCCTTTTTCTTGCTAGCTATGTCTTCTCTTATCTCTTTCTGAAGGGCCTGTTTCTACTTTTTTCTTTTTTTCGGCTTTTTCCATATTCTTTCTATGGCCTCCTTTTGTCCTCCCTTTAAATCTTGACAAAAACCCTTTCCTAGGGGGTCTACTTTCCCAGGCCTCCAGCTGTGGGCAAACAATAAATTTAGCCTCTTTGTCAGTTACTTCACAGCTTGACACACCTCTTTAGTCCTCAGACCTCTTAAACTAGCTTCAAATTGCTTAACACTTCTTACAACCTTTCAGCTTCAGCTCTAAAAAAACTTATTTTCTTTTCGGGCTTTCACAACCTTATCTCTTCCTTCGGCGGTTTCAATAAAAAAAAATTTTGTTTTTTCACATTCCCGTAGTTTAAAAACATAGGGCATAAAAACCCCATTAGGCGCAACCCCTTGGCATCGCCCCTTCTAAATCCTAACTTTTCTCTTTTGCAGGGTTAAGTCTGTACAGACAGGCAGCATTCGCGAAAACTTGGGCCAAGGTCGCCGCCATTGTCTAATCAAGGTCACTGTAAATTTTCTACCTCTACAATGTCCTAAACCCAAACCAAAATTTAATTAAATCTTCTAAATGTATATTTCTTTAAATGGGGGGGTGGGGGGGTACCAACCACACAGGGCAAAACGTGGAAGCTCCAAACCCTTTATTTAAAAAATTCCCCAAACCCAAAGGGGGATTTAACCCTTTTTTCAATTTTTCCTTAAAATTTCCTGAAAGTTGAAAAATTTTAACCCCACCAATAAATTTTTTTTAAATTAGGGGAAAGGATTTTTCAAAAAATACCAAGGAGGCGGAGAACCCCCAATTATAATTGTATGGTTTGTAAAGTGGGTAATGGTTATCAATAAAATTTAATTTCTTATTAGAGGGGACTTAGTGTTTACTGGGGACAAGAGATCAAGGGGGCAGCTGTGAACGCGAGTATCCCTAATATCTATTAAGGGGAGTAAAGTAGTTTATTCATATGATTATACCCTTTAACTTGCTTACCACATTTTTTCTATCTCAAATAATATTCATCAGGGGGTCAAAAGGAAAAAATAATCTCGCACTTACATTAGTTGTTGATTGAACTAAACTACGTTTTTACTGGTGGGGTCTTAGGGTAATGTGGTAGGATGAAAAGTTGGTAAAAGTCAAAAAAAAACAAAATCAAAAAACACACAGGGGGACAAAAGATATAAAAAAACCAATTCTAAATTTATTCCACAACTATTTTAATTGGTACAAAAAAAACCTGGGGGAACACTTCCACCAACATTACACGATATACATTCACTCTAAAAACCAAGCTTAAAGGGGGATAATCTTTAACGGGGGGGGAGGGTCCCAACTGGATAAATTAACTTTTCAAAAATTAAAAAACAATTATGTGTATTTCATGCTGATATGATTTTTTGACATTGGGGAATATGTGGTTCCTTGAATTTCACATACAAAGTTGGGGGGGGGGAAACCTGGGAATCACAAAATCTATTTCTTCTCTCATTACAAGCTATTATTGGTCTTTAGAACATGAGAGGGAGTATTAATTTGACATATTTTGTAATTTAACATTGTTTAGGTGGGGGGGAAACATAATAATTTATTAAAATACAATATTTTTCGCTACTGTTGGTGGTTCCATTTTGTTCGTGGTGGTAAAAAAAGGCGATTTAACATTACTGGGTTTTTTTATTTTAGTATCAAGACGCTACTTCTGACTTGTTATTTGTCCAATTTTGTCAATGGACTTTTCAAATTACAGTATTCGTTCTTAAAGGGGGAAATAAAAAACTTTAGAAATTGGAAGGATAGTTTTTTTTCAGTTAGCTGATTTCCAATATTAAGACAATTAATTAAATTCCCCTTTCTGAAGCATGTGAAATTTTTTTTATAAAAAAAAGTCACTCATTTTACAAGGATTGGGAGGGGGGAAAAACACACCCCATAAATGGTTTGGAGCCCAGGCGTCGGGCAAAAACTCAGGCCTCTTCTTGAGGGTTGATGGGCGGGACCTAAAAAGGAGCCCGTCACCTCTGCTCGGAAAAAATGGCTCATTTCCTCCTTATCTAGCTTATGGGGGCGTGAATGCACCTTCCAACTGAAAGCTAAAATGGGGGGGGGGGGGGGGGGACTCGATCTTTTCTCTGCCTGGGCTCTTCCGGAGAACACCTCACTGGGATTCAGGCAAAAAAGCCTTATGCGACACCATCTATCCAAGGACGTATTTCTGCTACCCATCAAACTCTGATTTACGGTATCTTCTGGAAACAAAAAAAAACAAGGAAAGCTGCTCAAGTACCTTCAAAACCACGGTCATCCGGAAAACAATAAAAATTTGGATACTTTTTTTCTAGTTTTCTTAACAAACTTGATACTATACCCTAACAAAAAACCTAACAAAAACAACACAAAAAACCATTGGGAATTCAGGAAGTCCGTTTTTAAGGGGGCCAAAAAAACTGTTTTCAGCCCTTTTCATTTTTCTCGAAATTTTACCTTTTTATACCCATCATTCAATCCCTCCTTAAATTTGGTTAAACCCCAACGGCCTCTTTTTGCACTATCCTGGGCATTATTTTTCTGTCTCTACACATCCAAATCAATTTCATCCAAGAGTGGGGTCCAAGTGTTTAAACTACATTTGGGCCATTTCCAAGCCGTTTTATCTTTTTTCTCTCCGAAACCAACCCCTCTGTTTTTCAAGGCCTGGAAGGAAATCTTGCATTAGGGCCCTTTAATCTTTTCCTGGTTTTGCCCCACATTGAGGAACTTTTTTTACCCTACCCATTATATTATTAACAGGGCATAAAAAATTAACCAAAAATTTTACATTCATTTTCAATTTAACATTCAATAAAAGAATTTTTTACTGAATGGTCATCACTACCTTTTAATCCAACCAAAATTTTTTTCATGGGAATCACATAAATACCCCCAAAACCAAGGGGATATTAACGTTTTGATTAGCAAATGAAAAATTATCGCCAAAATTTACTGGGGCAATCTGCACAAAGTTCCACCATCTTTGGCCTTATGTTCCCAGGCTTTTTATCTTTTAAGAAAAAAAATCGTGAGGCTGGCTTTTTTCAACGCACTGTCGCTTTCAAGATTGTCAAGATTTATTTATGCACTAGTGGTCTCGAAAACTACTAAACGCTGCTCCTGAAGTGAAGTATATACAAGCAAGTCTAGAGCCAAAATGGGGGAGGGGGGCCACCATATTTTCGACAAGTGTTTGAAAAAAATTACCATTTTAACTCTTCTACACGTCTCCCATAACACAACACTGAAGGATAAGTATTTTATTTAGGGTAGTCCGACCAAAAAAATATCGATGGCATTCTTAATCTGTTCTTATTGTTTGCTTTGGTTTGCGCTATTTCCCAATCAATTTGGAGTTTACATGGTAGGATGCCTATTTTTGAAAAAACGTGTAACGCAAGGTTTTTTCAAAAAAAAACATGTTTATAAAAAAACAAAATTTTATGAAGCAGAAATAAAAACATGAGTTTCTATCTGCTGTCAATGTCAGGCTCACCCAACTATCTTTTATTTTTGGTTACTATTAACTACTGACTTAATTAACTTCCTCTCCTATATACAGACTAATTTGCGTAACGGTTTTATTTTACATCAATTTTCTTTTGTTTCTAGCAAAAAAAAAAACCCTAAGGAAAAAAAAAAAAAAACCCAAATATTCCCAAAATTTTAAAAATAAGAAGCTCTTATAACGTGGGCTTTTTTTGTCGTTCAAAAATATGCATTTCTTCTTTTCTACCTACCTGTTTCGAAAGATGTGTGCTGTTGGGATCTGAAGAAAATTGATCCATCTTATCCTGGGGGGAAAGGGGTTATAGGTGTATTTTTTATCACTACTCGGCTTCCGTCTTGAAAAAAAAAAGTAAATTTTAGTGTACTGATAGGTTTTTAACTTATACTCGTTAACCCCGCGCGTTGATTGGAGTCAAGCGTTGCATTTTGTCACTGTATCCCGTCCGAAAAGTTAGCGCTTTGTTAGTCTTACAACGACGTGATGGCAGCGTATTTGTGTATCCTGCGTTGAATACGACTGTTTCTACGTTTCCACTCTTTCTGCCTTCTATCCCCCTTTTGGGCTTACTCCTTTTGTCCATTGTCCGTCGTTCGTTGGTTAAACAACTCAAGTATGTACGTCAAAAGACAGGGCTAGTCTATAATCAGACCATAGAAAATGGGAATTTATTAAATTATTTTAGGGTCAATAATCTTGCTAATATTTCACTACAAGGTTTTTTTCTTAGAATTAAGTGCTATGCAGGACAATTTTTATTTTGTTATGTGTATCTTGGGAAAAAAAAAAAATACGATCGGTGTATGTTGGGCAAGAAAAGCCTTTTAACTATTAAAACGTGTGGAAACCCTTAAATAAAATTATGCTATTGTTGCAGGGACGGAAGCATTAAGAAAAACAAAAGGGCGGAATTTCACCGAGTTAGGCTTGTCTCATTTTGTGACAAAAAGGCACTGTTGCTTCTTACGGTTTCTTTTTACCATTGCTTTCTTCCTTAGGCTTTATTTATGATGGGATTTAATTAGGCTGGTTATAATATTTATGATTAGGGCTTTCGGGAGATTTACTAGATTAAAAATTTATATATGTGGATTAGAATATTCCACGACAATTTTGTGAATTAATTACATTTATATTCCATAAACTATCACACACCGCCACACTATGCCAGATCAATCAACTACGTCTTTTACATGACACGACCTCACATCATCTCCACACGTTACTTACGAGAGATAGGACGAGCCCATATCTAAGATGTTTACTCAAAAATAAGATCTGTCCTATTAGTTGAAACTTTCTATCTCTCATTAAGTTTTCGAGCTACATATTGCATGATTCACTTATATTCGAGCGACGAGATTCTAAGAGTTGACAGTTAAGTAATATACACACATTATCTCTGAAACACTTACTATTTGCGACAATTTTATATCTACATACCATAATTATCAATACTTACTTAACCTATAAAGCTACTGTCAAAATGCTCTACTACATACAGACCATCTACACACGAGTTAAATCATTGGTCGTGAATACACATGAGTTACATACGCGCGAGCTAAAGAACTTTCGAGTCAGTTTGCTAAATCTCGTAAACTGCAAAAATTATGAAAGACAAAAGAAGAAAGAAGAAAAAAGCTGCCATTAAAGCAAAGGAGGAAGATGAGAAAAAACGCTCATTAAAGAAAGACACGGAAGACAAGAGAAAAAAACTTAGCATTAAAGAAAGAGGAAGAAGAGAAAAAAACGAACTGGCATCACTCCGATAAGTCGCTCTGCGGACGACATAGCGCGCGCGCGCTGCGTATCAGCAAAAAGGCATCATCTACACAAGAAACACATCTAACGCAGATAACTTGAGATGAAGAGCAAATTGCCACAGGCGAAAATAGACTGAGAGGTGAACTGCCCCACACACACACAAAAGAGAAGAGCACAAAGAACACAATCGCCCAGACTAGGCAAGAGCAACATGCTGACCAACTCGAGTAGGAAAAAATTGACAACGAGAGGTAACATTATTTTACACAAAGAAGATGCAGAATTGATGCGGCGTATTAGAATTCACACGTCACAGCATTACAGCGCGGGCACAAAGCGTGCTGATGCAAACCAGAATAATAACGCACAAAAAGAGGATTCATCATCCAGACCAAACCCAACATTTCTTCACAACTTTAAATTACCCATCTTTTCTCAACTTGGAACGTCTTGACGACTCTATTTCATCCGGTCAGCTGGACACGTCGGTTTAGATCATACAGGACTTGCAAACATCTGTCATCAACCGATTTGCACTGAAGAGTCAAGTGTCCATCTGGGTACTCTACAAACGTCTAAATTGTATATTTCTTGGTTCTCAACGGAGAACCAATGACCACAGCTTCACACAGAAAATGCCTGTGTGCATCCCCATCTTATAGCTATATCTCTCTCTCTCTCAACGCATTTTTGCTATTAAGTCCACAAGCTTTCTTAAGAAGGTATTCACCATGGCACGAACACGAGGAACACTGTACAGCGATTAAAATTTTAAGGGATATTTTCTTAACTCTGAATCAACCACGCGGGATAATCTTGCTGGATCACGCTTGCCGACACGTTACACCCTCCCACCAGGATTCATTGGCGAACGAGAGAATTACAATAGATTTTAATAGATGGAGTCTTCTGAAAACATGGTATCAATGAAGGTCAACAAAACTCATAATTGAGGACTGAGACAAAGAGAGCATTTGATTTGATTGATAACTATCTCTCTATCAGGATTACGTATTACTATCAGGTCACTGAGCCACCACTTTTTCCTCACTGCATATTTTGATCATGGAGCCGTAAAACCTCGGTACTATGTGTCTGAGTTGAGATATAAAAACATTTTGCCATCTAAAACTATCTGTTTCGGTACGCAGACATCCACGAAAACTGCAGCCAACCACACGTTTATCTCTATAACTTTCCTCAAATCAAGCACAGAACCTTCCTACCTGTGGCGGAGCGTACTAATATGAAACCTCTCTTCAAGAAACATAATAGACAAAAACATCGTAGACTTACACAGTGTACGAGACAGCATGGACAAGGTTACCACATACGATCAATCACACACATCCGTTAACCTTTGTACAACCTGATAGGACGGTACATCCATAATAATGATATTTCTCAAACAATGAGAGAAAATGAGGTTCAACAGCTACTGTGTGTAGATCGCAGCATGAGATACGAAAAAAATTAATGTCCTCCATCAAACATATACGCTACCGACTCTCCGACAATAGGTACAAAACATACGATTCATAATTATAATGTGGCAAATAGTTGCCAGCAATGCAATCTTATTTTTCAGAAGGCGAAAGAAACAGTGCTTAACTGCGGACATATTATACCACAGGTAGGTCTTGCAGTCAACGATGGAACAGGCCTACTAATTTTTAACAGGGGATTAGTTAATGGATCCGTCGTCTCAGTGTTGAGGGATTCGGGATCCACAACGATTGGTGTACGACAGTCGCTGGTACATCCTAGCTGTGCAACAGGGGGAATATGTCCGTTGCATGACTTTTGGTGGAACAATAGAGTTTTACCCCACAGCTATTATTCATGTTAACACTCCTTTCTTCACAGGGAACGTAAAAGTATGTATGCTAAAAAAGCCTATAGCTGATTTGATGGTCGGTCGTATACACGGCAGTAAAGATTGTACTCCAGATGAGATTATAGAATGGGAGAAACATTACCTATGCACTGGAAACGCCGTGACGACTAGAGCGCAGACTCAACTCATGGAGAAAGTTGATGATAATAAAATGGATGCAGACAACCAAGAGGAATTTGTAGTCAATTCACCTATTGACAGGGAAACATTTGCAACCAAACAAAAAGAGGATAAATCTTTAAAAAAATTTTTTAAGTTGGTTGATAAAGTTGACAATCTATCCTCAGGTAATAATAACAAACATTGTTTTGTTATTAAAAATGACATATTGATTAGATGTTTTCATGACAAATCACAAATGAAACAACAAGTTATGGTCCCGTATACTTTTAGACGGTACATTCTTCAACATGCACATGACTCACATTGTGCTGGACATATGGGATATACTCGAACACGATCTCGAGTACTGTCTTCATTCTTTTGGCCAGGGGTGTCAAGAGATATTTCGCAGTATGTACGTTCCTGTACTACATGCCAAGAAGTGAAAGCACGTGGAGCTTTTCACACGGCGCCTATTCAGGCTTGCGATATCTCAGTGAGACCTTTTGACAAGATGGCAATAGACATTATTGGTCCATTGCTACCATCGGCCAGAGGACATAGATTCGTCCTTACGTGCATTGATTTGTGCACACGATGGCCAGAAGCTATCCCATTAAAGACCACCACTACCACAGATGTAGCTGATGCACTACATCTCATCTTTTCTAGAATAGGGTTTCCTAGAAAACTTTTATCAGACCATGGGTCACAGTTTATATCTGACACCATGAAGGAAGTCATGAAAACTTGGGACATTGATAGGAATTTAAGTAGTATTTATCATCCGATGAGTAATGGTGCGGTTGAAAGACTTAACCGTACACTTAAACAACTACTACATAAGGTTACTGCTAAGCACCCTCATGACTGGGACAGAGCACTCCCAGCTGTTCTATTTGCTTATCGGGAGGTACCGCATGAACAAACTGGCTTCTCTCCCTTTGAATTAGTTTTTGGTGCTCCCCCAAGAGGTCCTATGGGACTAATAAAAGACTTATTAATTGACGAGGAGATGACTCAGGACACTCAGTCATCTTACGAGTACGTGATTAATCTTCGGAAGAACGTTATTGAGTCTTGCCAGTTGGCAACAGCTTCTTCTGAGGCTGCAAAAGCTAAGGCTCGATCTCTACAAAATAGGTCTCGACGATTACGCCAATTATTCCCAGGCGACGAGGCTTATGTGTTACTTCCTCACAATAACAATAAATTATTGATATCTGGAATGGTCCTTACAAAGTCATTGATAAAATTTCCGACGTTGATTACGTCTTAGATATCAAGGGACACAAAAAGATATTTCATATTAACATGCTCAAGCAATTTCATACACGTCCTGAACACTTACAGTCAATTTTTCATGAACTAGAGGACAACACAGTATCCACTTGTCATTATTCTAACTTATCTGTCATCCAGGAAGAAGAATCTTCTTTTCCTGAGGTACAGTTACCGTTACCTGTACCAGTAGTTCAACCTACTGAATCTTGGCGGGATGTAACCATCTCTTCAACGGTTACACCGCAACAGCGTCTACAGATTGCAAATCTATTACAATCTTATCCAGATGTATTGACCGACGTCCCGGGTCGCACATCGGCTATCAGTCATGACATTACTCTCAATGATGATACACCTATTCGTGTACATCCCTATTCTGTTCCTTTACATTTCCTTGCTAAAACTACTAAGGAACTTGAACAGATGTTGTCTCTGGGAATCATTGAGACTAGTAATTCGCCATTCTCTTCTCCATTAGTGATTGTCCGGAAGAAGGACAATAACATTAGACTATGTGTTGATTATAGAAAATTAAATGCTAAGACTATAGTTGACAGCGAACCACATCCACTTATTGACGACTTACTGCCACGTCTATCCAACGCAACTATATTTAGTAAGATAGACTTAACTAAAGGTTATTGGCAGATACCACTGACCGAAAAGGCTAAGTACTACACCGCATTTTCCACTCCACAAGGTCTATACCAGTGGAATGTGATGCCTTTTGGGCTTGTTAATGCGCCAGCTACCTTCATTCGCCTGATGCGACAAATTTTATCAGGTAGACCAGACGTTATTACATATATTGACGACATATGCTTGTTTAGTTCGTCGTTTGAGGAACATGTTTCGGGACTTAGATATGTTTTTGACACTCTAAGGAATTATCATCTAACTGCTAAACCTACAAATGTGCAAATCGCGTGTAATGAGATAACCTTTTTGGGACATATCATTGGATCGGGATATATCTGAACTTTACCTAGTACAGTCTCCAAAATTCTAAACATAGCAGTTCCTCAGACGAAGAAACAGGTCAGGAGTTTGTTAGGACTTGTTCAATATTACAGTAGATTCATACCAAACTTGTCATCCATCACGGCTGTATTGTCTTCATTGTTAAAAAAAGATATGCCGGTGAAGGTGACATGGACTGGTACATGCAATGAAACTTTCAACAAAATTATAAATTTGTTCTCGCATGAACCAATTTTAAGACTTCCCGATGCTTCCAAAAGATTTTTCTTACGAACAGATGCTAGTAACTACGGCATTGGTGCATGCCTGCCCCAGAACCATGATGGCATTCTACATCCTACGTTATACATTTCAAGAAAGCTGAAGCCGGCAGAAACGAAGTATTCAACAGTCGACAAGGAACTTTTATCTGTGATCTGGGCAATAACGAAGCTTGAAAATTCCTGCTCGGTGCTCCCTTCACCATACAGACGGACCAACGTGCTGTAGCAGCCTTGCGTCGATCAAATCATACAAGCCAGAAGCTTGCCAGATATTCAATCATCCTACAGCCATTCGAGTTCTCCATTGAACACATACCTGGCACTGAAAATTGTGTGGCAGATGCATTGTCACGTAATCCTATTGACGACGAATAATCAATATTGACACTCTTAAACTATATCAATCAGAACTACATTGGATTGAACGAAGTATCAACTATAAGAGAACTAACCTTGCCTTCAATTTAAACTTTATAAACACTATATGCATCACAGAATTGAACTAAAAGACATATTGACATTGGAACTTCGTCTAACGTCCATGCACGATATATAAATACCGTTGAACAATCATGGAATAATATCTGACGACAAGTCGAACTTATTATCCTATGGACTCTTAATTCTTGGATGCAGTGATAAATGACATTTCTTTCCGACGTGAACGTTTGAACACTTTTGCCTAAAAGAATTCATCAGGATCAAGACTACGGATGGATCATCATATCCTATACTAATTAATTAGTTAACTTAACTTCTTAATTGAATTATTATCAATAAAATGAAAGGTGAGAAAAAAATGAAATGAAAGAACAAAAAAAGAGAACGAAATACTAAAACAAGAAATTATGAAAAGAGAAAATAAATCTCACACAAGTATTAGATTAATATTTTTTGTTAATGTACCTATACATTATTTAGTTAGTTAAATTAGATAGTTATTATTCACTAACACTTAACACACACAATTAAGTTAAAACTTATATTCGAATTTCTTTCTATTTCTTCTCACTTAGTTTGTCTTTTCTTCTCTCATGACATCACGTTACATTAGAACCTTAATAATTTAACTCTTAGTTTAATTAATTAATTTAATTTTAATTAGTCAAATTAATTCCTATATGACATACTAATACGACAGACCTTACTTTAATTTAATTTTATCATTCACTATTAACATTGGACATTTATTTAGTTGATATAATAATATGTATAATATTGATATATAATGTGATTTATGTTAGATGACTATTACAAATAGTTAGTTGACACGACCGCAACACGGTTCTACTCAGAACATCGTCGGCCATATGTCACAATTGTGTTAAATTTTTTTGAAAAAATTGTTAAGTCGGATAGATCTTGAAAAAAAAAATCTATCGATTTTTTTTCCCCGGTGTACAGGGAATTGTTACGGTATATGATATTAACGCCGTCTGCTAAAGGTTATCAGACGTGCAATTGTAAGAGGTTAAGGCATTTAATATATTGCGATAGAGGTTTCAATTTTGAACGCTCCACACACGATCGATTATGACGTGTATAGCGTTGTTTAGGACACAGTCGGTAACTAAGAAACGCTACCCTTTGTTACTTGACCGCCAAGCTGAATAGCTGCGTTGTTCTAACCTTCCAATGCAATGGCATGATATAGCCATTTATATGTGTATTTTTTGATGGACCAGGGTCAGTCCTAGAACTCTTTATGAGAGGGAAATTTATGGAGGTTAGTATTTTAACTAGAATTCTCAGAAGGAGAAGAATAATCGTCAAATTCGTATGAATATATTCAGACTCGCAGTCTCACTGTCGGCAGGTAGCCATGTCTAGCTGCGCGTGCATATAGCTGTGATGTTCTGACGACAATTACTGCTCTGTATCCTTAAACGGACATTGACACGTAAAACAGCAGTCTACGCCATTGATTAAATTATGCATGACTCATGTTCTGTCCCTATTTGAAATGTGTACATGTGAATTAAATGTACGGACTCAATGAAATGACTTATCAAATCAATCGTATTCCAAAGTTCAAGTATTGTTTGGAATCTTCCACCCCAGCATTCGCTTAATCTTCCATCAAAGGCACGATGCACTAAAACTAACATATCAAGGAAGAAAACAATGGCCAGAATTTTATAATTGTTTTATTCATAACACATGGAACATTGTTCAGAGCAAACCACCACGCAACAATAGGGTTTACTTCAAATATTGAATATGTGAGGGTCTTTGGTGTTTACCGTTTTAAGAGAGGGGAACACTTCTAGAAAATCTGGAAAAATCCGGTTGTTACAAATGTTACAAATGATGATGATGGATTTTCTATCGGCCGACTCTTTGTCAGAGTGCCAGTCCTGCACAATGTATATTTTAGTACTCCACTTGGATTACAACTGTCAGTTGTTTAGGAAAATAATAATAATGTTTCAGGTATGAGCCACTGTTAGCTGATAAAAATAGTATCCTGGATTTGGTAAGTCCAGTATTATAATTTATAGTCATACAGTATTTTCGGCTAGTACACTCTTAACCATGGAAATGGAAAAGAAAAAGAAAAGACCGCTGGTTCATCCACTTGGGATCAGGTCTGCTAAAAATACAAGAAACATTTTATGGGAAAATACTACCACTCTATGTAAATATAAATATGTATAGACGAGGAAACGATAGTCTCTCCCCCGCTCTGTCAAATCCTGACGAATTTAAAAGATACACGGTGTTCGTTCTACGCCTTACATACAGACACCGCTGGCGGCGGAGGTGGGTCGGACTGAGTCAATGAAGACTCTTCCGCCCCTTCTCGCGGCTGGCAGTCAAACACACAGTGTGTTATTTATTATTATCTTCTCACAATGCGCCACGTACAAATTATCACTAATCATTTAGTATCTAGTGAATTGTCGGTGTCTGTTAATTTGTTGTATGGCATTAAAAAAATATAGACGCTATAATAACAATAATAAAAAAATGAAATATAAACAGTATTTATTCCCCCCCCCCCCCCCCACTATCAGTCGTTTAGCCTATAAGCCCGGTCTGGTTAACCGTCTTGTTTATCTCTCTCTCTCTCTCTCTCTCTCTCTCTCTCCTGGAGAGTTTAGTGATCCGTCGGTCTACACTGTAAACAAAATTTACCGTCTCGTCTCAGCTAGGTAGCTGTCGGGGACGTGGTCTAACATTTTAATTGAATATCTGGTTACGAAAATCGCTACGCGTTATTTTATTTAATACGCCTTACTAGCAAGAAAAAATCTAAGTTAAGTATAAGTGTTTAACTTTAATTGCTATCACCGTGAAATACTTCTAACACGTAGAACTATTTTCCTCTTACCAGAAATACAGAATTAAATCTCCACGAATCACTTATAACATTCCAAAAGAAATGGGTTAAGGCTGCGCGCTAGATTCTTCTCAAATTCTGAGTGACGACTGATAGTTGGGTTATAGAAACAGTAGTATATATATCATTTAAATTCCTCTTGATCTCTAATGCGTTATTTCGCGCTCCTGTGTGAGACAAAAATTCAGAAGCTAGAGGTATCAAGATGAAAGGCTTTACGTTTCGGTCTTCCAGAGTTTCTCGTCTGGAGCTTTGACCGACATCAAAAGACTTTCTGTTCTACTAGCGGGTTTCCTTGTAGGATGCCCGTGTTCCCAGATCAAAGGGTATTGGGGATTTTTAGACTTCCCCTGAGCAAACTTTAAAGAAGTCTTTTATGTGTCTCTCTCTCACGTGCTGTCAAGTATTATATGATTGACAGATAAGCTCGCGTGAATGGAACGCGATAAAACGAAGCGTGATTTGTTTCCTGTTATGACTGACAGGTCAACGAAGATAGTAAACACTGCGTTAGCCCGTGTTAACAGAAAAGAAGGCGGGGACAAAATGGTACGTTGCACAAATAGACAGTTGGTAAAATGCATGTTTAGCTAGCAAATCAGAGAGCAGCTATAAGGTTACAATAAGCTGTCAGATTACTGTAGGCTCTTTTCCAGTACACGTCACAATCTTGTAGGCATATACTTACATGAGAAGTCTTTGCTCATGGTAAATTTTGTGTGGTGTCCACGCGAGGAAGGAACCCACGTAATCTCAAAGTATATATTCAGGGCACATGCTATGTAGGCAAAATATGTAATGATAACCGTTAATTTACAAAACATTTTTTTTTGGTTAAAGAGCTGTTTTGTAATGAGTCAAATGACATTGTGTTTACCTATTCCAATTTCTCAGTCTTCTAAATTTTCTGCACCGGCTAAAAGTTTAAGACGTTGGTTTTCATTCTTGTCCTTTAATTGTTTTGACAGGTGTACCAACTCGTAATATAATAAAGTTAACTGTACGACAATCGTTGTTCGCATATGTCATAACTACAGGATAGTATAAATATAAATATAAATATATATATATATATATTACAGGTTCGTTGTTTGGCTCGTGAAGTATCTTCAAACATAATTGTAGTAATTTAGTATGGTGGGTAAAATCTGAGTTTTTTTTTAAATTTCTCATAATGAATGGTTTTGATTATCCCTATTTAACTATGAAGCAACTTGAATCCAAGGTTGGAACATTGAAAGCAACCAATTCTCAAACGGAACCAACCAGAGATTAATTCACTGGAAGTCATTATTTACGAAAGGTTCTCAAGGTTTGTTGATTCTATCCACAGAAACATATTAATATTCTTTTGGTATTTCTGCTCACGTT
Source organism: Oreohelix idahoensis (assembly GCA_024509875.1). Lineage (NCBI taxonomy): Eukaryota > Metazoa > Mollusca > Gastropoda > Stylommatophora > Oreohelicidae > Oreohelix > Oreohelix idahoensis. The sequence goes on along the minus strand of JAMPIV010008265.1, from coordinate 26,402 downwards.
GACAAGTCAAAACAAAGCAATGTTACACTAATTTAGACTTTGTTACTTCTACAAAGTTACTGCTAATACATAATTAGGAGACAGTTAGCTTAAGTAGATGTAGTTGAGTAGAATATTATACCGTGGAATAATTTCTTCTTCTTTTCCACTTCAGTGGTACGGTACTTCTAATACTGACGATTCATGGCTTCTAGGCTTTAGATTCGGTAAGACCTACACAGTTACACGTTAAAGGCACGTGCGAGATTGCCGTCCCCAATTCAACGAATTATTTAGAAATGTCTTTCGTAAGCGTAAGAAGCGCCGGTTTGCGAATAATTAATGTCTCAAACTAACCTTCAATTCCATCCATCGGCATTGGTCGTATTCTTTGTGACGCTTATTTCGACAAGTTTCATAGCCATATCCTTGACTCCAATTTCTAAACGAAAGGAAGATTCTCCTTAAAATCTATTACATTTTCCTAGAATTCGCCCAAGATGTTCAACCATTTCTTGAATCTGTCCTTTATCAGTTCAACCGCCTTTCACTGTTCTTCAAGGACTTCATCTTTATTTTTTTCTTGTTCCTCCATTTTTTCTTTTTCGTCTCTATTCTCTACGTCACTTGTCTCCTGTTGTTACGTCGTCGTTACCAAACAAAACCTTTGACGTATCGCTCTGAGAGTATAGTTTTGCATCTCTCTGTTCAATTTGACTTAATTTGCGTCATTGCGATCTATAGGTCACATATCCTGTGATATATATATATATATATATATATATATATATATATATATATATATATATATATATATATATATATATATATATATATATATATATATATATATATATATATAATTTACTAGTTCTTTTATCACAATCCTGTTTCTTTAACGATAAAGGAAACACAAATTTAAAATTGCATCAACGTGGCACTTTGAAAAAACGAAAACAATGTTCGGAATATTTTCAATTCAATTAACTTCCCGAGCCTCCGCGCATTGGCAGATTAGAAGGAAACATACATCACACTTCCTAAATGTGGTCGGCAGAAGTTATGTTTTGAGTGCTGGCTATAAATACCGTGTTCAGTTTCGAATTCCAGCTCCGCGAGTATTGGGCTGTAGCTTTCTCACAGCTTGTGTGATGAAGTACATTGATACAGCGATAAAATCATTAATTATATGTAATAAAGTCATAATAATATGTATAGAATTAGTAAAGTTGTACCGCGTCTTCTTTCCTGCGCCAGAAAACGCGTTGATTTAGGTAGGATAGAACGTAGTCTAAAACCTTATTGCAGCGCTAGTACTATTGGACTTTGTAACCCGCCCGTCAAGGGTTAACGATAAAAATTTGAAAAAAGACAAGCTTAGTGGTTCCAGGAAAGATAGAAAGAATAAAACACACGAACGCATAAGATTGAGAGAGCGGACACATGCTACCGGCTTGTCAAGTGTTAGAAGTTTGAATTAGCTACTCAGGCCGACAGTGCGAGACGATGCCGTTAGCTTGTGTCGAAAACGATGTCGCGAGCTTTAAAATTTAAAAATAAACCGCCAAGTCCAATACATTTTCTAACAAAAGGCACACTGTAGCATCATATATACACACACGCATAATTACTTCCTGCCGGGAAAAAGGAAGATCTGCGATGATTTTTATAACATTCAAGTAGTTGAAACTTAGAAAACAACGCACACCAAAATGGAAAATATATTGAATTCTTTATTAATAGGTTTAAGATCATAAAAGTTAGCTAGTCTTAGAGCTGGTCTTGTCCTGATGGGTAATATGCTTTCGAATAAAAAAATCCGACAGATAGAAATAAAGTTATGGACAAAAGACTGCATTTGTTCGTACAGACAGACCAACACATGCTCGTTTGGACTTGCACTAACGGTAACATATTTTGACGCGTCCTTGAAAAAGGCAAGAAAGGGTACATGTAGAAAGGGGTAGACAAGGGTAGAAAAAATTATGGGATGGCTCAAACTGAATATGTTTTTTGGTAGTGTTAGGCCACAACCAAGTTTATTTTTGGTAAATGCCAAGTTCGGACGGACAGACCGACAGAAGTACACTAACATTGGACCGAAATTGGACCTTAGATTTAACATTTGAATGGAAAATCTTAGTAGTAGATCCCATTGGTCAAAACATTTCATATTATTGAGTACATTCAAAGGCTTGACGCCATTTGTAGAAGATAGTCCCTAGAGCAGGACGTTGTGTATTTCTGGAAAAAAGTGATTAGCCTTATTAAAGCAAATATATATTAAAGTAATAGGCATCACAGTTCAGCCAGCAGTATATCTGGAGTCTGCTATTCAACGTACCTGTGTTTTTTCATTGAATTTCTGGTAAGACCGACATTATTCATATATATTTTGTTTAAAAATGTGAGTGAGAGATGCTGCCATCACGACTGTAAGTAATCAGGTCCCGAGCTGAGTTATGCAGGGCCTGAAGGTATAATTAGGCTATAACACATTGCCAGTTTTGTAAATGCACATGTTTTGTGAAATAAAAAGGTTTTCTTAGGTGACCAGAGGGACACAGCTCACCTATCCTATTGTATGGCAGAAAAGACAGATTAATAATATTATTGCAGATGCAGTACCGCCTTTGTAGGAGAGACATGTGAACAACACTGGTACACTGTGGAATGGATGTGCTGGATTGGTCCATTAGATATGACCCAGCTCTTTATTTCTTATGTATTCTCTTTTGTATATATAAAACACAGTTGAAGTAAGATATCAACAAGGAGACATTATTTCATTGTTACAGGGTTTTTATCTGGCACTAGTCCGGTGCCAGATGTCTGTGAGAAGCAGTGAGAAGTCGTTTCATGCACAGTAGTGACAGGGACCTGCAGAGTCTACCCTGTTACTTTTGGCCATTATCATAGCGAAATCGTGTGACACCAAGTACAGACTGTTCAAGTGTGCCCAGATAAGTAAAATATCTGGCACCCTAACTCTACATCAGCTTTAAGACCAGCACACTCCTGTATAACAAGAATAAACTATTTCCCCAGAGAACTTAACAGTGACATTGTATATTAAAGAGACTGGGAGTGATTATAAAATCCCAAACCGCCATCCAGTGTTAGAAACCAGTAATAGACAAATTTTAGTAACACTATTAGTATAGTTAAACAGTATTTGTTTGGACACTTGTCCCTTTGGGTCAAAAATTTACATTTTGTATATATCTTGAATTCTTTTCATTTTAAAGTCCTGACCAGAAGAATACTAGGTTCAGGACCAAATAAATCATACAGAAAATTATTAATTGTACAAATTTATCCCAGGTGTTATTTCCTTTAATCATAGACCTTAATACTTGTTTGTATAGATGTGTATTATTGTTAAAGTACCATCACACCACACTTGCATATCCCCAGGGCCGGATTAAGCTAGTGCGGGGCCTGTAGCATATGTTAAGAAAGGGGCCCTATATTTTAAAAAAAACAATAAAACAACACAAATATATTTGAACACATACATTTTTAATTTGCATAGTAATTATCATTATCAATTAATTTGTGCATGTAATCCTATAAACTTGCCACTCATGTTGCTGGCGTTGTCATAACTTTGACCACGGCAGTCTTTAATATCAATGTCATTTGCCTATAAAAAAATTAAGTAGACTTTTAGTAAGTTGTTCAGCACTATGACCTTCCATATCCAAAAATGTCACAAATCTTTCAACTGGTCCAGATGGCAAAACATAGCGCAGAGTCAAAGTCAGCTGGTCCATATTAGATATATCTGGAGTAGAATCCAATGAAACGGAATAATACTTGTATTTCTTCACTTCACAGAGAATGTGATCCAGTATGCTGGATCCAATCAGATTGATGAATTCCTCACACGTTGTTTTAGATAGATATGATGTATGTCCAAATCCTTTGTTTGCATGAGTACTTATATGCTCTGCCAGAAAAGGGTCAAACTTGGCCAGTAATTCCCGTTATAAGGGGACCGAACAATTTCATCACTGCCACGAAATGAAAGGCCTCGTTCTGCTAAAAACATCACAACTTCAATTATTCGCTCTAGAAGTTTGTGCCAATACTTTTCTTGAATGTCCATTTGTTTCACAAGATGGGAATCGACACGTTCACCTTTGTTTTTACGCATCAACAGTGAAATTAAAGCTTGTCTATGTGAGGAGCTTTCTTCATGTCGACGCAATAGATTGCTTGCATTTTTCCAGTCATTAAACCCTTCCACAGTAAACTTTGATGAACATTCTGAACTCATAAGCTTGCATGGGAAACAGAATAGCCGCCCTTTACTTTCTGAATAGCATAACCATTTTCTTGCATGTTGCTTGTCTGTAAGTTTATGAATATGTGTAAAATAAGACTTCTGACAGTATCGAGTTTTCTTTTCAGTGTCATACAATCGCACGGATGAAAAAAGGCACTATCAACATGTTGAAATTTTTCACTTCCCTTGGATATCCAATATTCACGCTCACAGTCATCTATATTGTTCGGCCAGTCACCAATATCATTAGAGTACTTCTTCGTTTCACTTATTCTTTCACATTCAGACTCAGTGTATACTGGGTTTTGCTGTATGTTTTCTGGTGCACAGCCTGCACTAGTACTAGTTGTTCCTGTACTTCCAGCTTCAGCGGTTAGAGTACCACCACCATGAACATCAAAATATTCTGTCAGCTTACGTGTTTTTGATATCACAAGTTGATCTCTTCTTTCTTTTTCTTCCTTCGCTTTATGTTTTTCACTTCCAGAAGCATAATTACGTCCAATATCTCTGTGTCTACTGCTCATTTTTTGAGTTTTCTAACCTTACAAATCAAGAAATTTTAATCAAGATCGAAAGAGAGTGCGAGCACGCCGTATACCTCAATTAAAACAGGAAGTTTCCGTTTCCTAAATTCTAGTTTTTATTGTTAATGCAAATTCATTTCACAAAGAACGAAACAAAATTAGAGGGGCAGTCGCCTAGAGCCAAAAAAGTGGTTCCGTCCAAACGTGACCAAATTTTTTACGCCCCTTAAATGGCTTCCGTCCGCAAACAGTTAAGATAAAAATAATGAAGAGTCACACTAAGTCACCCTCTTATGCTCTTTCTCTCACAATTTCGTGACACCAAATGAAAAGGCGCTAAAGATGGCATAAATCACAAGATCATTAGTTTAACGCTCGTATTAGATGACCAAAAAATTATGTACATATTTATTGGCGCGGGGCCCCTAAAAGCGCGGGACCCGTAGCATATGCTACTTGTGCTACTACGTTAAATCCGGCTCTGCATATCCCTAGACATTAGACGTAGCTATCATTCATACTAGTCAAGAATAAGTCTGCTTGAGGCCATAAGGTGGTAGCAGCAAGGTACCCTGATAACTCAACCCTAATTTTGTTAGAATCAGGGACCTTCACAGCTGGCCTCATTCAGTACAATAAGGAAACATATCAACAACATTTCATAACATCAAAATCTACCACAGCTTGCATGAAACAAACACCACACATGTTGCTGATTCTCCACTCTACTTGCGGAACTTGTTAACAAATAATTTGCTCATTCGTCATTATAATTTTAAAAAATAATAATTAAGGAGCATAATTCTGTGCTGATACATAATTACAAATGAGATTTGAGTGGTATATGTGGGAGTAATACACGCGTAACTTCTGACATTGCAAAATACACCAGGCCGGATGCGCTAATTTACTGGCCATTAGAGATTTAGACATTCGCATTTAATCTTGTTTGGTCTTATGTGTGATATCGTTTCATGGTTATACGATTTTTGGCTGAAATTAGACCTTGTTAACGAAAACAACAATTCATTGTAATATTTAGGAATAGCAGTAAATGAAACAGCGGAGAAAGAGTTCCCGGGGGTCTCTGAAGAGATAGAATAGGAATCCTGCACCCTCATGCATGTCGTACAAGGTGACTGATGGAGGTTTGTGCGCGGCGCTGGTAACCTCATCATGCAAAACAAATTGCTACAGAATCCACCCCTTCAAGAGTTTGTGCTTTGGTATAGGCTTCCTCAAAGGAAGGTGCGTTTTGCAGGCTCTGAAACAGAAAGTGAGCTTTGTAAGGTAAAGACTTCCTCAAAGGAAGATGCTTTTTGCAGGCTCTGAGACAGAGTGAAAGTGAGCTTTGTAAGGTAAAGACTTCCTCAAAGGAAGATGCGTATTGCAGGCTCTGAGACAGAAAGTGAGTTTTGTAAGGTAAAGACTTCCTCAAAGGAAGATGCGTATTGCAGGCTCTGAGACAGAGTGAAAGTGAGCTTTGTAAAGTATAGGCTTCCTCAAAGGAAGATGCGTTTTGCAGGCTCTGAGACAGAGTGAAAGTGAGCTTTGTAAGGTATAGGATTCCTCAAAGAAAGATGCGTTTTGCAGGCTCTGAGGCAGAGTGAAAGTGAGCTTTGTAAGGTATAGGCTTCCTCAAAGGAAGATGCGTTTTGCAGGCTCTGAGACAGAGTGAAAGTGAGCTTTGTAAGGTATAGGCTTCCTCAAAGGAAGATGCTTAGGGCCAGGGCCGTAGATACGAGGGGGGGGGGGGGGGTTTAAAACTTCCCTAGGGTTTGGTGAAAAACATTTGTGGGGAAATTATACTGTATCAAACATGTTTTGTGCCGAAATCTTTTTATAAACCCCCACCCCCTTTATTAAGTCCTATCTACGGCCCTGCTTAGGGCAGGCTCTGAGACAGAGTGAGAGTGAGAGTGAGCTTTGTAAGGAACGCACAGGATAATGATGACGATGATGACTCAGAAGAAGATTAAAAAAAAAACAGGTAGTCTCATAGTAGATACTGCTGTAGAGGAGTGAAGTGTTAGAGACTTCACCAAACTATTTCCACCATCGAGAGGTGGGGGTGACCAGTTCCCTTCCTCGCTGCCTTTTCCTTCCCTAATACAAAAACCAGAGTCAGGTATCCATTTACATCTGGTAGACTGGAGCGTGTCCGTACTGTGATTCGACCCCGGCACCTTTGCCGCGAGAGACCTGCGCTCCAAACACTCTGTCAATCGGACGCTCTGTCAGTCGGACGCTCTGTCAATCAGACACTCTGTCAATCAGACACTGTCAATCGGACACTCTGTCAATCAGACACTGTCAATCGGACACTCTGTCAATCGGACGCTCTGTCAATCGGACGTTCTGTCAATCAGACACTCTGTCAATCGGACGCTCTGTCAATCGGACGCTCTGTCAATCGGACACTCTGTCAATCGGACGCTCTGTCAATCGGACGCTCTGTCAATCGGACGCTCTGTCAATCGAAAGAATATAGAAATATGAATTATATGATATATCAGATGAAGGATGATGTCCAGCTGGTATTAACGACGTATTTCTGGATTTGGCCGGAAGTCGACAATAGGTAGCATGCCGCTGCTCGCACGCTGCTTCGTTGACAAATACCAATGCAGCAATTCCTCGCTTAGCGCTGCTAACTCGAACGCTAAACGAAAAGTGATTTCCCATCAGAATTAACAGAACTCAAATTAATTCGTTCCTGCCGCCCAGAAAGCTGTATCAAAATTAAGTGAAAAATGATTTTAAAAAACTATTTAACAACATTTATTAACTACATATAATTATCAGATATGTTGAACACAAACAAAATGTTATGCATGTACTTCAAAAAAACAAAACATTATAGGAATTTAATCTCTGTCACTTCCGTCGCTTGTGGCTTTAGATGTCAGGGCAGACATGTCTTTATCATCAGACGACTGATTAGCAGAAGGTATTGTAGGCGTTGAAAACGTTTTCCTGGCTCCAGATGTAGAAAACATGCCTGTTTGGTCAATAAAGATATTCAGGAGACTTTTTAAAAAAAAAATCGAGCTTGTTTTACCATCTTTTTGTTTTCCTTGAAGAAACATCTTGTAGCAATTAAGATTTTGTTATGTTACGGATTAACATTCCATTTTGGGGTTATGCTTCATTATTCTAGAAATGACAATGCTTCTTGGCTACCCCACTGGTCTAAATGAACTTGATTAGCATGTGAAAGTTATATTCCTGCATGGAGTTTAGCGCTCAGCGTAAGATCAAATTTTGAAAGCGAACAACAGAAATATGGCATAAAATACAAACTGCCTTTTATCGAAAAAGAGCTAATCGAACAGCGTAAGAACGGGATTGGAGTTTACGGGGTTTTGGGGCATTATTTGTGAAATCAAATAAATCCTTCTACCAGAATCAGAAGTCCCACCAGCTCTTTGGGGAGTCCAAAAGCTGGAGAATGGGATGGAAGCGCTGACCCCTCAAGACAGAAGGCTGAAGGAAATAAGATCCTATAGCTTACTATGTTCTACACGGCTGTTTGCGAGCGATCTTTTAGTTATTTCCCCTTTTTCCCCCGACCGCGCTATTTATAGCCCACTTGACAGAGGTCACGTGGTCAGCTTCCTAATGGGAAAAACATGTGGCGATGTTTACTTTTGATAGGGCTTAATTAATGCTTTTAGGCTACTTTTTTATTATAAATACCGGCTTTAATTTTGCGTAAAGCTAGACTAGAAATGTTAGAGTAAATTTTAGAACAAGAACAAATATTTTATCACAATTAGAACAGAAGATATAATAGTCTGAAATAGTGTAAAATTTACGTTTTTTTTTATATTTTGTTATGGTTTGTTTATAATGCAATTTTCACTCAATCGGTCACAATCAACATGCATAACAAATTACAGAAATCAAAAGTAGAAAACATGCAGAAAATGGATATCAAAGATTTGTTTTGGTTTCATGCGTCAAACATTAATTATTGAAAGTTTAAATTGCAAGTCCACATTTATTACCTTAAAAAAACACACCCAATTGTCCCCAAAACATGTTTGAATTGCTTTTATGCTACTTTATTATTATAAATACCGGCTTTAATTTTGCGTAAAGCTAGACTAGAAATGTTAGAGTAAATTTTAGAACAAGAACAAACATTTTATCACAATTAGAACAGAAGATATAATAGTCTGAAATAGTGTAAAATTTACGTTTTTTTTATATTTTGTTATGGTTTGTTTATAATGCAATTTTCACTCAATCGGTCACAATCAACATGCATAACAAATTACAGAAATCAAAAGTAGAGAACATGCAGAAAATGGATATCAAAGATTTGTTTTGGTTTCATGCGTCAAACATTAATTATTGAAAGTTTAAATTGCAAGTCCACATTTATTACCTTAAAAAAAACACACCCAATTGTCCCCAAAACATGTTTGAATTGCTTTTATGCTACTTTATTATTATAAATACCGGCTTTAATTTTGCGTAAAGCTAGACTAGAAATGTTAGAGTAAATTTTAGAACAAGAACAAACATTTTATCACAATTAGAACAGAAGATATAATAGTCTGAAATAGTGTAAAATTTACGTTTTTTTTTTTTACATTTTGTTATGGTTTGTTTCTAATTAAATTTACACTAAAACGGTCACAATCAACATGCATAACAAATTACAGAAATCAAAAGTAGAAAACCTGCAGAAAATGGATATCAAAGTTTTGTTTTGGTTTCATGCGTCAAACATTAATTATTGAACGTTTAAATTGCATGTCCACATTTATAACCTTAAAATAACACACCCAATTGTTCCCAGAACATGAGAGCTAACAATTATCTCAATCATACATCATGAGTTCTGATCCAGTCTGCGCAATGTTTTTCTAATATGTGCTGTTTATGAATTGTCTTACTAGGGAATAGCTTTCTGAACAAAGACATACAAGTCTCTATCGATGCTGTTATTGATTCTTTACTAATTGGTTTACTGTGTGATATTTTGTTGTGTACTTTCTCAAATGCTTCTTTCAGTGAGTTGAATTGTTCTTGGGCAATAAAAGCTATGTTAGTTATATCTTGTTTGTCTGTAATTTTTAGTGTTTGTGTAATGATTGCTCTTGTAAGATCTTTATAAACTTTTTGTGTGAGATATCTGTGGCAGTGATTCCCTATAAATGCTCTGCTATTATAAGCCTGTTGTATGATTTTGTGTTTGGCTAGTACCTTGTCCATGTGTGAGCAAACTGGACCAGACCTAGTACACAGATCTTGAAACTGAAGTTTGGCCAGCGCATCTTGTGCATTTTCAAGTCTAACTTTAAAATTATCTGTCTCCTCCTTATCCTCAAAAAGTTCAATACCTACCTGAAAAATTCAATTTTAGCTCCTAATTCTTCTGCCTATTTCCAGTTCCTACTAAATCTCTTCAAGTTCTTAAAAGTACTAATGTTTGCATGCATCTCTTGCGAATTCTCAAATATCTTTGCGTCTATTGTATCAGCTACCTGTTCTAGAAGTCTGTGGTGTTTCAAAACAATGCCTAATAAAATATGAAGGTAAGGAGGAGCTACATTTTCAATTTCAATCTCTAACATTGGTTTGTGTAAACAATTATGGTAATGTGCCACTTGCCTTTTATTCCCTTTCCCATATTTCATATATCTATTGTAATCTCTTATCAACATGGCCAAACTTCTTGGTTTGCAAGTTGTATGCTCTCTGGATGTCTTTGATGAAAATGTTTGGTTTGTCTGGAGCTCAAGGAATATACCCATGTCTGTGGTGTCTCCAGCAAAACAAGGGAAATAATCCCCGAATAAGAAAACAACAACTTGTTTACCATCCCACTCTAAATATTTTAGTGACTCTATCTGAGCTTTCATGCCATTCATAAATATTTCTAAATTATCATATGTATCTCTGACTCTAGCCATTGATAAAAGGATGGTATTAGATTTAGAATTTGGTTTCTCTAAATTTACTACCTGCATTGTAACTTTGAATGAAAGAAGATATACAAACAGTTACTTAGAATTCGCTGGCAGCCGTCGTGTGCACAGGATTGTCTACCAAAGAACACCAATGGAACAGTCTTTATCTCACACACAATTAAAAAAAAAAATTCATATTATAAATAGAAGATTAACAAGACTTGAAAGATAGATCAAATTATGTGGAAGTAATCTATCTATAGCTTTACATGTTTTCTGACGCTTATATATACGTAGCTAAATATCATTATAAATGAATGAAAATGCAAAAACAGATGGTGCTTTACAAAAAGTTATTTTTTTACTACCTTATTTAAGATTTGTGGGTATCAGGAATGCGTTTAAAGGGATTTAAATGCTATAAAATCTGGTGACAATATGCTTGTTCTTGTAATGCCACACTCACAAAACTGACTACCACACAATCTCAAGATATGAAACCAAAAAAAAAAAAAAGTATGTGGAAATAATCTTTAGCTTCCCTTCGAGAAGTCTTTATAATTATAAACTCAAACGAATGGGCCGATTTTTAGATATTAAATTAATAAAAAGATTACTTATTTTATGAATTTCCTTAAATGATGACGCTGTTTTCAAAAGTCTGTAACTCCGTCAAAACTAATTTCAAACAAATAAAAATGCAATCAAAAATAGAACACAGAACAAAGTTATAGTACACAAAAGAATTTTAGCGCTGTGTTTATCCAGAACGAGTGTGTAATGATTTATATTTTACTGATTTTACTCACACATCAGCTGATTTTCCCCGCCAAAAACTTAAACAGTCTTTTACGGTGCACGCAAAATTTTATACCCGGTGTCAGAATTCCGGTCACCGAAACTAAAAGAGCGCTCTGGTATAGGCCACAAACAGCCGTGTCTAATGCAATAGCTTTCAATGCTTTTTTTTTCAATGCAAAAACAATAAAAATAAATCATAATAATAATAAGAAAACCATGCGTATCATTAATTAACAATAAAGGATCTCCCACGGCTGTTTGTGGCCTATACCAGAGCGCTCTTTTAGTTTCGGTGACCGGAATTCTGACACCGGGAATAAAATTTTGCGTGCACCGTAAAAGACTGTTTAAGTTTTTGGCGGGGAAAATCAGCTGATGTGTGAGTAAAATCAGTAAAATATAAATCATTACACACTCGTTCTGGATAAACACAGCGCTAAAATTCTTTTGTGTACTATAACTTTGTTCTGTGTTCTATTTTTGATTGCATTTTTATTTGTTTGAAATTAGTTTTGACGGAGTTACAGACTTTTGAAAACAGCGTCATCATTTAAGGAAATTCATAAAATAAGTAATCTTTGTATTAATTTAATATCTAAAAATCGGCCCATTCGTTTGAGTTTATAATTATAAAGACTTCTCGAAGGGAAGCTAAAGATTATTTCCACATACTTTTTTTTTTTGTTTCATATCTTATTTTTTTGTGTGGTAGTCAGTTTTGTGAGTGTGGCATTACAAGAACAAGCATATTGTCACCAGATTTTATAGCATTTAAATCCCTTTAAACGCATTCCTGATACCCACAAATCTTAAATAAGGTGGTAAAAAATAACTTTTTGTAAAGCACCATCTGTTTTTGCATTTTCATTCATTTATAATGATATTTAGCTACGTATATAAGCGTCAGAAAACATGTAAAGCTATAGATAGATTACTTCCACATAATTTGATCTATCTTTCAAGTCTTGTTAATCTTCTATTTATAATATGAATTTTTTTTTAAATTGTGTGTGAGATAAAGACTGTTCCATTGGTGTTCTTTGGTAGACAATCCTGTGCACACGACGGCTGCCAGCGAATTCTAAGTAACTGTTTGTATATCTTCTTTCATTCAAAGTTACAATGCAGGTAGTAAATTTAGAGAAACCAAATTCTAAATCTAATACTATCCTTTTATCAATGGCTAGAGTCAGAGATACATATGATAATTTAGAAATATTTATGAATGGCATGAAAACTCAGATAGAGTCACTAAAATATTTAGAGTGGGATGGTAAACAAGTTGTTGTTTTCTTATTCGGGGATTATTTCCTTGTTTTGCTGGAGACACCACAGACATGGGTATATTCCTTGAGCTCCAGACAAACCAAACATTTTCATCAAAGACATCCAGAGAGCATACAACTTGCAAACCAAGAAGTTTGGCCATGTTGATAAGAGATTACAATAGATATATGAAATATGGGAAAGGGAATAAAAGGCAAGTGGCACATTACCATAATTGTTTACACAAACCAATGTTAGAGATTGAAATTGAAAATGTAGCTCCTCCTTACCTTCATATTTTATTAGGCATTGTTTTGAAACACCACAGACTTCTAGAACAGGTAGCTGATACAATAGACGCAAAGATATTTGAGAATTCGCAAGAGATACATGCAAACATTAGTACTTTTTAAGAACTTGAAGAGATTTAGTAGGAACTGGAAATAGGCAGAAGAATTAGGAGCTAAAATTGAATTTTTCAGGTAGGTATTGAACTTTTTGAGGATAAGGAGGAGACAGATAATTTTAAAGTTAGACTTGAAAATGCACAAGATGCGCTGGCCAAACTTCAGTTTCAAGATCTGTGTACTAGGTCTGGTCCAGTTTGCTCACACATGGACAAGGTACTAGCCAAACACAAAATCATACAACAGGCTTATAATAGCAGAGCATTTATAGGGAATCACTGCCACAGATATCTCACACAAAAAGTTTATAAAGATCTTTCAAGAGCAATCATTACACAAACACTGAAAATTACAGACAAACAAGATATAACTAACATAGCTTTTATTGCCCAAGAACAATTCAACTCACTGAAAGAAGCATTTGAGAAAGTACACAACAAAATATCACACAGTAAACCAATTAGTAAAGAATCAATAAGAGCATCGATAGAGACTTATATGTCTTTGTTCAGAAAGCTATTCCCTAGTAAGACAATTCATAAACAGCACATATTAGAAAAACATTGCGCAGACTGGATCAGAACTCATGATGTATGATTGAGATAATTGTTAGCTCTCATGTTCTGGGGACAATTGGGTGTGTTATTTTAAGGTTATAAATGTGGACATGCAATTTAAACTTTCAATAATTAATGTTTGACGCATGAAACCAAAACAAAACTTTTGATATCCATTTTCTGCAGGTTTTCTACTTTTGATTTCTGTAATTTGTTATGCATGTTGATTGTGACCGTTTTAGTGTAAATTTAATTAGAAACAAACCATAACAAAATGTAAAAAAAAAACCGTAAATTTTACACTATTTCAGACTATTATATCTTCTGTTCTAATTGTGATAAAATGTTTGTTCTTGTTCTAAAATTTACTCTAACATTTCTAGTCTAGCTTTACGCAAAATTAAAGCCGGTATTTATAATAATAAAGTAGCATAAAAGCAATTCAAACATGTTTTGGGGACAATTGGGTGTGTTTTTTTAAGGTAATAAATGTGGACTTGCAATTTAAACTTTAAATAATTAATGTTTGACGCATGAAACCAAAACAAATCTTTGATATCCATTTTCTGCATGTTTTCTACTTTTGATTTCTGTAATTTGTTATGCATGTTGATTGTGACCGATTGAGTGAAAATTGCATTATAAACAAACCATAACAAAATATAAAAAAAAACGTAAATTTTACACTATTTCAGACTATTATATCTTCTGTTCTAATTGTGATAAAATGTTTGTTCTTGTTCTAAAATTTACTCTAACATTTCTAGTCTAGCTTTACGCAAAATTAAAGCCGGTATTTATAATAAAAAAGTAGCCTAAAAGCATTAATTAAGCCCTATCAAAAGTAAACATCGCCACATGTTTTTCCCATTAGGAAGCTGACCACGTGACCTCTGTCAAGTGGGCTATAAATAGCGCGGTCGGGGAAAAAGGGGAAATAACTAAAAGATCGCTCGCAAACAGCCGTGCTCCACGTGCCTATAACTATATTGCTGTTTATTTTTGAACTTATATGGATTTCAACGGTAAATACGTATTCTTGTTTTGAATATGATATTCAAAACTTTCTAGAAGCTTCAACACATATTCAATGGTGAGCACAGCACATTTTATATGGGTGTGCACATAGAGTTACTCCGTTTTTTTTAAAAGCGAACACACACTCATATGTGGGTGTGTGAATGATGGATTTCCTTCGTTATAGACTTTCAAACTGGCCACTTTTTCGCAAGAAAAAATATGTAGAACCAAATCCCAAAAAGCAGTAATATTTTTGCAATAATTTGGTTGTTACGTTATAGTTGTCGTGATCTGGTCGTTACGTATTGACTGACTAAGAAAACTTGGGGGGCGGGGGGGGCGGGGGGGGGGGGGGAGTTTAACATTTTAACAATCTCGTGTCCGCTCGTAGGATCACTACCCCAAATTACTGAACATGTTAATAAATATTAGACAAACATAAAGGTATGTTTTCAGGCACTCGTAAGAAAAAAAGAAGTAGAAAACTAGACAATAGAAAAACAACAGACGTGAGTGGCTTACCCAGGACTCGAACCCAGGACCTTCCGTGCGACACCCTCGCCTAGCTATGCAAGCGAATCACACTATCCTCCCTGCCATCTAGGCATCACCAAAAATGATGCTTCGATGACGGGTCATTAGTGCGACTAGCAACACATAACACCGGAAATTCACTATGGGCAGTCCAGCCTATTAATGACGCAATCACTTCTGTTGTTCCCCTATTATACAGCATAGGTCAGCTGAAAACATACCTTTATGTTTGTCTAATATTTATTTACTGTGTACAGGCCTCCGGTTTCCCTTCCTTATGTGTTATGAAGATTTATTAACTTGATCTGTAAAACTTTCTTGAGAGTTACATTTAAAAAAAAATAAAAATTATTTTGCCTCGTTTTGATGAGCGCCTCGTCAAAACGAGGCGTTAAACCTAGACACAAGGTCCGCCGGCTATATAAGGTCGCATGTCCAAATATAAAAGACTTTTTGGTCTGGAGTATTTTGAGTTACACATTCTTTTAAACAGGCACCACCAACACTTACTATAAAACAAACTACAGAAATTGGTTTGTATCTCGATTTCATTTTTGGAGATGGGACTGTAGAAGGAATCCAACCAACTGTTACTATGGACAGATACTTTAGGAAAGAACTTTGAAAAAAAAATGATTTTGTTGTTGTTGCAATTTTCCTTGTCTTTCCCCCGTGAGGTAATCTTATAACAGAATTTCACGTAAACGTAGTGAGAAAACGAGATAGAAAAGATGAGAGGGAGTTAGAAAGAGAGAGGAATTAAGAGAGAGAGAGAGAGAGAGAGAGAGAGAGAGAGAGAAGGAGAATGGAGATAACATTGTTTTATTTATTATAGGATGATAAGAGTATAGGTCCGTTCTTAGTTTTAGGAGGGTGATGAGGTGGGAGGAATTGATATAGGAGATTTGATTAGGGGGGGGGGGGGGGGGGGGGCGGGGGGGGGGGGGGGGGGGGGGGGGGTCAGAGTGTCTAAGCGGTATGGCGTCCGCCTCTAAATCTAAGGGTATCAGGTTCGCTCCCAGTACAGGGAATATAATTGATTGACATTTTTTTTTTCAGAATCAGTTGTTTCAAATAGCGTCATACTTTCCCCTGATCTCTTGGGTAGTGATTGCTTAACCTTCTCGGATAAGATCGAAAAAATAGGAGGTCCCGTGTGCAAGTTGCGCACGTTAAAAATCCCTTGGCAGTTGGAAATCGTAAAGAGTAGGCCATACAGCCGCTGCCCTGGCAAAATTTAAAAATTAGGAAATTTACCCATCACAATAATATTTATAGAATGTGTGATTCCTATATACACACATTGGGATTCTCGCTACTGCTACAGAGTTCGTGCACTGTGCTGAGATCCTCCTTGTATGATCTAAGGGAGGAGATCGGTACACTGATGGAGTTGTCATTGTGCTGTGAAGATGGTCATTACAATCAAAACCAAACGAAACCATGAATGTAGAAATTAGAAAGCACTAGTGGAAACCCTGAATACTTTTGTTGTTGTTTGTTACATCTGTCTTTCTAGCAGGAAATTACAAGCGTTTTCGGCTGTCGAGCAAAGTCCAGATTTATGGTATACAGAAGTAGGCCTGCTTCATTTCAAACAGTGAAGGAACTTCCGGTGCCATGTATTTACATTCAGCCAATAATGATTAGAATATTTTAATGTGTAAATAATAAAGGGGGCTGTGGAAAAAATTGTAAGATGAAGCAATAATAATAATAAAAATTGGTACTGAGTCAGTTTGAAAATTGAAAGAAACATACAGAATATGGGGCTTGTCGTGGTTTACCCTCCCTGAGCAACAGTCACAAACAGCAGACAAAGATAAGAAATTTACAATAAAACATACTGATTGTCTTTGTCCCATGTTCGAAAATGTTTATTTGAAAATGACGACTTGTTCTAGAGTATTCTTGAAATGCTGAACTTTAATGTGATTTTATTTTTTGAGAACTTGATGTACCATAATACTTCCTTCAAAATACATACACACAATCAAAACATTATTATCAATTTTAATTTATTTTAATGGGAGCCGCGCTAGCGTAGTGGTTACAACACCGCTCTGGCGACCGGGTGATTCAGGATCAAACCCGGGCGACGGCATTTGAGGATTTTTCGTCGACCGGGATTTGGACTGGATTAACTCGAGACCTGGCGAGCACATTTGAAGAAGTGTCGTCGACCAGGGATTGGCGGCTCCTGAGCCGACCCAGCTCTAATGGGTACCTCCGAAATCGGCGAGTGTCTGCCTGAATGGCGAGGGACACCTGTCTCTGTACAAGAAAAGGGATACTCACGTAAAATCAATGTCAGGTTAGACATTAATAATAACCTGAGATTTCGCCTCGAGTATTAGCGGGCGTACGAAAAAAAAAAAAAAAAAATTATTTTAAAACCAAGACGGAGACCTTATAATAATATTCCTGTCGCTGCCAAAATGCCACAGCTATAGTAATATCAAAATTGTTTTAATATTAGATCTGCCTTAAAACACCGACATAATACTGATCTTGTTGTAGGTATTTTTGTGTTGCCTTAATTTTGTGTGTGTGTGTGTGCGCGCGCGCGCGCGCGAGCTATGTATTTCGTTCAAACAGCTGTTTTTCGTTCAGAAAGGTGAACTTTTAAACTTTCTCTTTCGTCACTTTCAGGCTGTGGATGATGCGTTATATGTTAAAAAAAAAAAAAGCCTAGCCACTTCAACTGTATAGGATTCCCGATAATTTGGTTTCAGTGAAATGAAAGGTAGAACATTTAACCAACACAAGATCCGGTGGCGTGAAACCAGTCCGGCCATACCGAGAAAAGGGTAAGTAACCACTTCTGTTTCTTATTTGAGAATGGAAGCAATTTCCCAAAGAAGAGAGTTTTCAAATGCTAAACCCCCCACACCTGGCAAAGTCCATCAATCTTTTAAAGTCCCACGGACTGACATGCTCGCAATGTGTAGTTCCTGGGAGCTTCTAAACAGACAAAGAAAAAATAGTACTACAACTGGGGCTTGACTTTAAATGTGACCAATATGAGGTTTTTGTTTTTAGTTTAATAAAAAATAAAAATAAGGGACCAGGAAATAGGAAGTACAAACATATTCAGATACTTAGGAAGCATAGTAACACTAGATGGCGGAACATCAGTAGTCGAATGAATAAAGTCAGAATAACCTTCACCAATCTAAACATCTGGAAATCTTCCCAGGACAGTAAAAAAACTAAATTAAACATATACGAGAGCGGCGTAATTTGTGTATTTATGTACAGTGCAGAATGCTGGAGAGTGACAGAAAAGGAAATGTCCAACTTGTCCTCTTTCCACACAACCTGCCTAACGAAAATTCGTCGAAATATCTGGCGGAATACCATCACTAACCAAGATATGCTAACTCGGAGCCACCAAGAAGACATTCGCACCATCATAGACGCCGGAAGTGGGTTGGCCACATTCTCGGAAGAGACACCTGACACCATCACCAGAACTGCCATGCTATGGACTCCAGAAGGAAACCTACAGCAAGGTCAGCCAAAAGCCCCCAGGCGGAGAACTGTAATGGTAAAGATGCTAAGCATGAACCGAAGTTGGGGCACTACATGAAGGATAGCGACCGACCGAGCAAAGTGGAAGCAGTTTGTTGCTGCCCTACAAGACGCCATTACGCGTGATGGTCACCGATTGCTTTGTCAGTTAGCGACCAAGGACCAAAGTGGAAGCAGTTTGTTGCTGCCCTACAAGACGCCATTACGCGTGATGGTCACTGATTGCTTTGTCAGTCAGCGGCCAAGGACGAAATAAGAATATGAGGTTATACATGGGGCATGCAACCTCAGCAGGTAAAACTAATTACTACAGAAACCACCGCTACAAGCGCATCAATTTCGGTACAGGCTTCCCGAAAAACGGTTAGCTACGCTGTTGGTTCCATGCTCAGCAGGGATCGAAGAAAGATTAATGAACGAATAATGAATAGACGTTCTCCAACACTTATTTGGTGAGGTCATCCTTCAAGTTTCAGACAAACTTTCTATCAACATCACTAGAAACTGTACTAAAAATTAACCTACCCAGGGAGCCACACGACATAATAACATTTTATATCACCAAAACAATAACCAACAAATAACAACAACAATTAATGAGAATGACAAGGAAAAGAAAACACAACAAAATAATTTTAAAAATATCCATGCAATATCAGTATAAGAATTTAAAAAAAAAAATAAAAATAAAAAATAAAATAAAAATAAAATAAAAACTAACAATTTAAAAACCAAGTAGATACAAAAAGCCAGTAGATACATATAAAAGATTGTCAATAGCGAGAGAGAGAG
Source organism: Oreohelix idahoensis (assembly GCA_024509875.1). NCBI lineage: Eukaryota > Metazoa > Mollusca > Gastropoda > Stylommatophora > Oreohelicidae > Oreohelix > Oreohelix idahoensis. The sequence continues at coordinate 6,770 of JAMPIV010008265.1, read as the reverse complement.
AGAGAGAGAGAGAGAGAGAGAGAGAGAGAGAGAGAGAGAGCGAGAGAGAGAGAGAGAGAGAGAGAGCGATATGGTATCATGGAAGAGGATACATTACAAGCACCATAGACATTAAACATTGCCACAACAAACGGCAGATAAATTACAGCCTGGAAGAGCCTACACACAAGAAAAACAACTAAGCAGTACGCTATATAGAATGATGAACAATATATACCCTAATTATAACCCATATGCGGTTGAATCGGGTATCCCGTGCACACGACAAACACCAGTTTTCAAGTACATGGTGTAAAAACCAAACAAAAATCTAAAACACTAAGGTTCGCTCAGATTAAGAGGCATCATCATCAGCACACGATAACAACTTTGGTGTTTGTATCAAAGTAGTTAGGACAAATGGTTTTTATATTCACGCTCTAGGGACATGTACGAGATAAGAGTGAAAAGGGGAGTAACAGAACGCATGTAAGTGTAAAGTGAATTGATAATGATGTAAGTGGACTGGAGAGAGAAATGAGAGCAACACTCTAAATAATGTTTCTAATTCTAGAACAATGTTCAGATTCCCGCATACACACACGAATTGATGCAACTCATTCAACCGTATGAAAGAAAAAAGATACCACAGATTGTATACACATGATCAGACAGGAGAGACAGCTTTTGAAGACGAAATGAACCACTCGGTAACAATCACTGTATAAATAGCAAGCAAAATAAATGAGTATTGCACGAACTCATTAGAGTTAACGCGCTAAAAAAGTAACATTAGTTAACGATATGACGTATATACTGATTAAAAATAACTGGTCAACCCCATTTAGTTTATGCAATAGAATGTATAGAACATTTATTTTCGACTTTTCAATGTATTTGGTTATAATAATAGAAGTGGTTCCTACAACGTGTTTTTCCTTATCTTATCCTTTGATGTTAAATCATAACTGAATATTGAACTCTCAAAAAGTTATCAGACGTAAATGTCTTTTATATTTGGACATGCGCCCTAATATAACCGACTAGGTTGAACGGGACGCGCCTCGCCGAAACGAGTCAAAATTTTATTTAAAAAAAAAAAAAAAAACATTATTGTATATTAGTTTTGCTGTAGGATAGATTTATCTGGAAAAAAAATCTCGATAAGTTTAAATGTTTTTTTATTACTAGAGCTGTGTTAAAAACAAAAGACTTGCTGACTTAGTTGTTTGAAGAAATATGTAGATTTAGTGGACAAATAACCATTCACCACCCGACACCCGCTTCCTCAAATGCATAATACTATCTATATTAGCAGTCCATTATTTCACTTACTTCAAAATTCTATCTTTAGGGATGTTTTTTTTTCCTCCTCATTTCACACTACTGTAATTATTTTACAAACCAGGCAGAGTCAATGCTAGTCTAAATGCGAAATATTAAAATGTACAAAGAAAGAGTGTGATGTACAAAGTTTCAGGTCTCTACGATGAGTGGAACTTCTTCTTTGGCCAATGTTTAGGTCTGACACTGATAACATTAAAATTCTGGAATTATTTCGTTAGTAGTCATATGGATCTTTGGGTGCTTCAAAATTAGAATTATCTGATATGTTACGTCATTGACTTCTCATTTAATATTCTACATCCTAATTTTTTTTTATGGAACATGGAACCACCATTGCTGATGTCCCCCTTGAGGAAGCCCATACCAAAGCACAAACTCTTGCATCGGGGGTTTCTTTAACAATTTATTTTATACAATGAGGTTACTAATACCATGCACAACCTCATATTAATCGCCGCTTACGACATGCCTAAGGTAGCAGTCGTTTTAGTCTTTCGTTGTCTCATCAGAGACTCCAAGGACTTTTGTCTCATCAGAGACTCCAAGGACTTTTGTCTCATCAGAGACTCCAAGGACTTTTGTCTCATCAGACTCCAAGGACTTAAACAGGACATTTCTAATTCCAAACAAGAATATAATTCAATTTCTTTATTTTGTTAGCGATATAACTCATGCAGTTAAACTTTGATGAAATTAACTGTTCCAAAACCAATCTATAAGAATGGTACCAAGAGGCAGGAAGACAGCACCTATTTAAAAAAATTGAAAAGATTACATGCTTACAATCAGTGATGAACAGAAGAGACAATGAGCCCAGCAAGAAACATAAACTTCAGAAGGCTAACAGACCACGCAATGTACAAGAGACTTAATGGTCTGGGGTAAGAAAGGCTCATGCTAAGCGAAATAAACAAGAATGAGAGCTGATCACAAACTCTAAATCAGTGTTTCTCAACCCTGATAGTAGCAACGCCCCCTTTTGACAACTAATATTTAAAAAAGTCCCCTACCCTTTTAGCACCCCCTTGCTCTTTATCGTGTATACACAAACACACACACATACATATATTCCACTATACTTTTAAAAAAGCAATGCAGTTAATGAGTTATCTTTTCTTATAATATAAAGAAAGAGAGAAAGCACATTTATAAAAGCATAGTTATATTAAATATGTGTTTAAGTACGGAATTATATGCACCGCAAGTTCATTATCCTTGAATTACAAATTGGCGGAGCAAATGATATAAAATTAGTTCTTACAACTCTATAACTATCAAAATCATATCATTTTAATAGCGCCTAAATGACTGCATATATATCTTCAAATCCGAATATTTAAGCCTCTCCTTATGTAACCACTTTAAACATGAAAATATTAAAAAAATTATTAGTTGATAATAATGATATAATTATATAAAAATTCATTTACTAATGAAGCTTAATGAGATCCTTGCGCTTGGTGTGACTCAGCCAGTTTTGTAATATTTGGTTCAGAGTTTGTTAAAATCCTGTTACAAATCTGCAGTCGGTGTCGTTGCTTTTGTAGTAGAAACACTACTGCACTGAACCCCTTCTCCACCAATTACGACGTTGGGAAAGCTGTAATTAGCAATTTAGTCTCACACCAAAGAACGGGATACGCAAGCATCTGCTGGATCCAAAATTTTTCGTAATGTGTGTGACTGAATCGTGCTTTTGCATAGAAGTCATTTTGTAGCTGAATTAATTCTTCTTGTAAATGTTGACTAACTTGTTCCACGTTTGATTCAAACGGATTAATCACCCAATCCGGTATTATTAGTTCTTGCAAGTCTTTAAATCTTATGCTCATATCATTTTTAATAGCATCCAAATGACTGCAATAAACCTCTAAATCTGAATCTTTAAGCCTGTCCCCACCTAACTGCAGTAAACATGGAAAATGAGAAAAAGGTCTCAGCGACTAAGATTATTTTTATATAATGTCAATTTGTTGATGAACCCCATGATAATTCCTTTCACTTTAATCAGACTGATCTCATTTCCTTGTAGCTTCAGAAGAACCTCATGTAACTTTTCAAATATATCTGAAAGATAGGCCACGTCGTTTCGCAATACTTCTCCTTCGATGCTAAATTCTTCTTTGATAGAATCCAAAAACTCTACTGCCTCCTGACAATGGTAACATCCCAGGTACTAAAATTTTGCGTTTGGAATCCTTGAAACACTCCATGGGACGCAGGGAAAATTAAAACTATCGTGTTACAAGCTATGCAAAGGGGAATATCTTTTGTAATTGTTTCATATTGATTCTTGTAAAAATGTACAAACCCCCCCCCCCCCCTGAATGGAAGTAGCGACCCCCAATCGTTGCGACCCATCAGAACACCCCCAGACATCTTTAAAACGCCCCCCTCAGGGGGCGGTACCGCCCCCGTTAAGAAACACGGCTCTAAACCAACTACCAAATCGGTCTGTTCTTTCAACACATTTCCTGTCTGGAGAAAGCAGAACTCATTAAATTGAAAGACAGCATTCCTTGTAGTAAGGAAGAAAAACACAAAAACTGAAGCAAAAAGACAAGCCCTTCTTATGTAGAGAAAAAAATGTGTAGAGTATATCTATCCAAACAGTTGCTAGAACCATGCCCATGCATACGCGGATGGATTAACATAATGTAACTGAAAATGGCGAACTAATTTTTCCGATACTAAGCAACAGAACGTCTGATCGGCAGACTAGTTAGCGCTAGCTTCTTGAGGGAAAGAAACTGTGTTCGAAACCAAGCCGCGTCAATTTCCAGTCTACCTATCTGTCAAAATTGTACCAGACTCTGCTCTTGAATTAGGGAAGGCAGCGAGGAAGAGGACCGGTCACTGCAACTCATAAAGCTGAACCCAGCATAAATGAAATCTCTAACCCTTCATCCACTGAGGCAGTATTTTCTATGGGTTACCTTTACTTTTAGTAGTAATAGCACTCATGGGTCAAAGGTCAAGTCACAGGAACTAAGACTTCAATTACCAAAACTCTGCAAGCTATGGCGACTATTAAAAACAAAAATTTGTTACGCAGTTGATCTCATCTCCTGAAGTACGGTACTGTAATATCCTTGGCAATTGAGAGACTGACAAACTGGCCCAGGAGGGTGAAAAATTACCACAGACCGACACAAGCATATCATATTAAAAAAAAAAAAAAAAAAATTATCAAGAAAAGATACAGGAACATGTAGAAGACAGAACATTCAGGCCAAAAGAAACATTATTCCTATAACAAACTCAACAGAAAAGAATAAGTTAATAATCTTCAAACTCCACACAGATCACAACAAGCTGAAATTCCATCTAGTCAAATCGCTAAACATAGACAATATCAACGAACATAATCCTCATATTACTAATTGTCGAATTGAAACGTCCTGTAACAAACAATTTAAAAATCTCACCAGCTTTTCTGGAAAATACGGGAAAGGCACGCATTGCATCGTGAAAGGAACATTGAACACCCATTAAGAGCACGCAGGTCTTCAAATTTTTTTTCTCTGTGCATTGACCGTTGACCATAAGTCACCTAAAGGTCTTCTATATTTGGTCATGCGCCCTAATATACCCGATTAGGTTGAACGGGACGCTCCTCGCCAAAACGAGGCAAATTTTTTTTTTTTTTTTTTTTTTAAACTACAAAGATCCAATGACGTTGAAATGGAATGGAAAGGAATGAAATGATCACAGGCGAGTACCGACATCAGGACATGCAGCAGAAGGAACAAAACATAATTACTGTATTTCTTGTCGGGCTTTGGCGGGTTATTTGCTCGTTGTAGTGTTAAACTGCCCAGAATCTGCTACTTAAAACATAAGAAGAACACAGAAATCGCATATTGCCATCTGTCGCAGCAAAGTTTAAGTCGAACTGACTTTTGAAAGATTAATGAATAAAATACTATAGGTTCTCAAAATTAGTTCGTGACAGAGACACCTACATGAGATACAGAGGTGGTACAGAGAACGCGAATCCTCTCCAAGGAAGTAATCCTGACGGTAATGAGAGGGAATTCATGGAACTCTTGCGACCAGGTCCACTCTGTGATCTCAGACAGACAAGCCCCCACTCCCCAAAGGAAGAATTACAATATACATTTATATCACTAGACAGATAGACATACAACACTAGTGATAAATTCACTCAACTCGGTGGTAAAGGTACACCCACACAGCGATGACTATTTATTCTATGTAAGTATGGTTAGTATACGTATATTAAGAAAAAAAAAAGATATTAAGTGAAGGAGGATGATGATGATGGATAGAGAACACTGTAGGTACAGCGGGTTGAACAGATAGTAACAGGTTAGATACACAACATAAAAGGGCGGTTATAGAACTACAAGTTTCTGATAAAGTAAACTGGAGCGTCCTCCTCGATGGTATATACTGGCACTAATAAAGTTCCTGGTATCAATAAAGCATAAATAACTGCTGTTCTTGGTCAATACCGCATTAATCACTACTGTTCTGGGTTTCAATACAGCATTAATCACTACTGTTATGGGTTTCAATACAGCATTAATCATTACTGTTCTGGGTTTCAATACAGCATTAATCACTACTGTTATGGGTTTCAATACAGCATTAATCACTACTGTTATGGGTTTCAATACAGCATTAATCACTACTGTTCTGGGTTTCAATACCGCATTAATCACTACTGTTCTGGGTTTCAATACAGCATTAATCACTACTGTTCTGGCTGCGGATTCACAGCACAATAATATTACTTATACTGTCGAGTATCGAGGGCTAATCTGGATACGAGTGCACCTCGAATACTGACGTTAAGTAGGCCAACAAATTAATTCACTTCTCAGGACCTGGGTAACATGCTTATAGATGTGGATTTGCTCAGGGCTATTAGCATTTATGGAAATGCTCCACAATATTGAGAAATAAAATACTTAATTGCATGAAGACCCGACCACGCTGCCTGCCACGTGTGTTTAGTGATCTGGCAGTCGCAAGGTCATACAAATCATCCGGACGTACAACGACTGTACAGTCTTTTTCTGTCCGATGGTACACAGTAGTTCTAACAATGAAGAAACCGTGTACCAGATTCTGTTAACCTCGCACTGTCGAATTCCCTTGACAAGCCACTTCTTTGACTACCCTTGGACAAGAGGAATTCTCACCGCTCTGGATCTAAGACGACTCGTGGTCTGCTGAATTGGACAGGCTCGGCCCGTTTGTTCGTTTGTCTGCTATGTTGCTGTTATACCCTGTTCAACCTGAAAATTGGTTATAGTTGGGGTATATTGTGTGTTTAGTTTCTTCGGTGCTAGCCGGTTGTTAGTCCTGAAAAGGACTGGTCCTTAAAAAGGACCACTAGCTGACTGTCTTGCTTCCTCTTCTTTGTTTGTCCGTTCGTTGTGCCGTGGCGTGTTCCATAGTGTTTTTCTTTCCTG